>JBBPMF010001214.1:0-11209 GCA_038090175.1 Austroboletus eburneus
GGTGTGGGGAGGAGAGAAAGATGGTGACAATTAGTGGGGGTATACTGGGGATGTGAAGTCTTGGGGATTCATGGGGGGATTTGAGGAAGTATTCATGAGGTGTGGTCATTGTTCTGGGACTTTCAGAGTTTCCTCGCTTGTTTATAAACCTTCAAAAGTTCCATTCCATTTCCAAGATTAGATTCCGGCTCCCATGTGTCCTCACTGGAACCATATCCTTTCCACCAGATGTGGAACTGGCAGGCTCCCTTCCTTCCTCTATGGGCAATGATCTTGTCTATTTCCCACTCCTCTTCTCCATCTATTAGTTCTGAGGTAGGTCAGGAAAAGTTGGTTCCATGCTCCCAGGTTCCACATAAGGGGTTAGTAGGCTGGCATGGAACATGTTGTGGATTTTCCATGTTGGGGGAAGGCAGAGCTGGTAGGCTACAGGAGAGATTACTTTTTCAATTTCGAATGGACCTTCACGTTTGGGGGCTAGTTTTCTGGCTGGGTAGTTTGTTTTTAGATTGGTTGCTTCTAACCATACTTTATCTCTGATTTTCCATGGGGTGAATGTGGATCTTTTTCATCTTTCCATAAACATTTTTGCTCGTTCATGTGCTGCCAGTGCCTCTTTTCGAGAGTCTTCTAGTTTGGTTAATCTATTTTCCAATTCTGGGACAAATGTTTTTCCGATTAGTGGATAGGCTCGGAGTTGGTATCCCATGATCAGTTTAAATGGGGATTTCTGAGTAGAGGAATGGGTTGCTATATTGTGATGAAATTCAGCCAATGGAAGGATCGGAACCCACTGATCTGCTGATCTGTTGCAGAAGATCTGGAGGTAGGTTTCAAGTTCCTGATTCATTCGTTCAGTTTCTCCATCTGTCTGGGAATGGTAGGCAGATGATAGGGCAACGTCATACTGGAGTAGTCATGCTAGTTCCCTGGCAAAGACAGATGCAAATTGGGGACCCCTGTCTGAGATGATTCTGTTATGGAGACCAAATCTTTTAAACACATGGTCAAAAAAGAGTTGGGCAATTCCTTGTGCATCAATGGTTTTGGAGCAAGGGCAGAAAATTACCCCCTTCAAAAGGCCATGATCAACCACGACCATAACAGAGTCACATTCAGAAACAGGAGGTAGTTCTGAGATAAGGTCAACAGAGATCTGTTGAAAGGGTTGAGATGCAGACGAGTTTAAGGGCATTAGAGGGGGGGATGTAGGATGGGTGTTTACTTTATTGACTTGACAAGTAGCACAACCTGCAATAAATCGTCGCAGAAATGTGGACATTCCTGGCCACCAGAAGTCTTTTTCCAGAGCAGCTAATGTTCGGAAGTGACCCATGTGTCCACTTGTTGGAGAGTAGTGTAGATCATGGACCAGTTTTTGGTGGGTGGGTTCCAGGATAAAGAGGCATCCTTGGAAATGGATGGATAACTTTGTTCTAGGAAGCAGGGGGGTGTCATTATACATTTTCTCGAGTGTGATGAGGACAAAAGGATCAGAAGGAGTAGACCGTGCAATTTTGTCAGTTAGTGCCAGGTCAATCTGTTTACAAAATAGATCATCTGGGAGGAGAACAACCTCAGCATTGTCTGATTCTGTGGATATGTCATCCTTTCTAGAGAGGGTGTCGGCAGGGCCCATGTGTGTTCCAGGAACATGCATGAATGCAAGGTCAAAGTCTTGCAGAAACATCTGCCATCGAGCATGGCGTCGTGATAGTCAATGAGGGGCTCTGAAGTAGATAAGGTTTTTATAATCGGTGATTATTTGGACCACATGTCGAGCTCCAAGTAAGTGGTGTCTCCAATCTTCAAAAGCATGGATAACCGCCAGTAGTTCTCTGTCATATATGTCATAGTTTTGTTCTGCACTCGATAGAGTGGCAGATCGATATGCACATGGGTGGAGATTGCCATTGGAGTCTTTTTGCATGAGAACTCCTTCTGTGGCTAGGAGTGAAGCATCTGTCATTACAAAGTATGGGTGTTCCGGATCCAGCTGTTTTAAGACCGGGAAGGTGGAGAATACTAGTTTCATGTCTTCAAAGGCATGTTGTTCTTTCTCTGTCCAAGTCCAGAGTTTGTCCTTCCAAGTAAGTTCATTAAGTGAGGCGACTCTCTGAGCAAAGTTTGGGATGAATCTTCAATAGAAGTTGCAGAATCCTAAGAAGGATCTTACTGCTTTGACTGAGTTGGAGGGGTTCCATTCTTTTATGGCTCGGAGTTTGGTTGTGTCCATTGCAAGTTCTCCTGGTTGAACTGTTAGGCCAAGATAGTTTATGGTCTGAGAGTCAAAGGTGCATTTCTGGAGTTTGCACCTAAGTTCTAGGCTTCTAAGTCATTCTAGAACCTTGACAGTTCTTTTTCTATGCTCGGATGGATCAGAAGAATGGATGGCTAGATCATCCATATAGATAATTAGCCATTCTTCTGCAAGGTAGTCCCCAAAGGCATCATTCATGAATGCTTGGAAGGTGGCAGGAGAGTTGCACAATCCAAAAAACATCACCATTGGTTCAAACAGTCCAAAGGGGGTGATGAAGGCTGCTTTCCATCGATCTTCTGGTACAATTTGTATATTGTGGTATCCCCATTGGATGTCCATTTTGGTGAAGATGGTTGAGTTCCCTATTTGTTCAATGATGGACTGGATGTTCGGTAGGGGATAAGCATTCTTTATAGTATGCTCATTGAGATATCTATAATCTTGGCAAGGTTGGAGTTTTCCATCTTTTTTATCAACAAAAAAGAAGGGTGTGGCTTGGGGGGATTGCAACAGTTTGATTCATCCATTTGCCAGATTTTCTTCTACAAACTTTTTACAGGCTTCTTGTTCAGGGAAAGAAAGGGGGTAGGCTTTGGCCCTCTTTGGAATGAATGTCTCTTTAAGTTTGATGGTATGATCATATGCTCGTGAAGGGGGTAGGACATTTGGGGGGTTTTCTTCGAATACGTCTTTGAAGTCTTTATAGTTTTTTGGTAACTCCCTTTTTTCCTGCTTTTTCTCCATCTCTAGTTCCATAGATAATGTCATTTTCATGACGTATTCTTTGGTGGTTTCATATCTTTCACAGTATGCTGTGTGGGTCTCGAAATCAGGATCCTTCCGGAGATATCTTATGAGATATCTTCTTTCATCTTCTTCATCCTCATTCAGAGTTTGTTTCCAATCCCGGGTTGGCAGCTGGAGGGTTACTCTTCCTGTCACCCAGTCTATGTCTGGATTTTGTTCCCTAAGCCAGTTCATTCCTAGAATGACATTCTCCTTGCTGGCTGGGAGGAGATGGAATGTTCGGCTTTTCATCATATTTCCAATGTGAAAGGTGATCATAGTTCGGAACCTGATAAGTTCTGCTTGATTGGTGGTTCCATCTGTGTTAATAGCCCTGATGGGTCATGCTATTCTTTCCATAGGTAGGTTGTTTCTTTTGGCAAAGTCTAAGTTTATGAATGAGCCAGTTGCTCCACAGTCGATCAAGGCAGTGGTTTCGGCGGTGATCCTTCTGGATATTTCAAGTGAGATGGGAACGAGTATTGATTTTGGGTCACTTGATACTAATACAGAAGAAAAGTTAGGGGGGCAGTGAGCCGACTTCTGTCCCCTCTTTAAAAATCCAAAAAGCCTTTGTCCTTGAGTTCAATCTTTGCAACCATTTCTTCATCCTCTTTGGGATCTTTGAAACATTCTTTGAGTACCTGGAGTACCTCTTTCTCATCCACCTGCTTTTCTCCCAGTTGTTTCACATATTCATCAATGGGTTCTTTCTTTGTTTCGATGGTTTGGACCCTGGCTGGGTTCCTAGGGGGACGTGGTGGTGGGTTTCCTCTTTTTGGATGATTCCTAGTGGAGCATCCAACTTTGTGACAGATGAAGCACCTGTTTTCCCTGATGTGGCAAGCTCTTTCAGTGGGGGAGAGCATTCATCGTCCTAGGGCAGTGGTTTGAAGAGTATCTATATCCATGGCATTTGGATCTCGATTGTTGATTCATCCATAGTCTGTCCTTCCTTTCCGGATGTCTTTTATCTGATCTTGTTGCCGAGCAAAGGCAGCAGCTTTCTCCGACCATTCTTTCCGTGATTCTGGTTCCTGTTCCTTTTCCATTCCCAGGACTCATTCTGTAAGATCTGGATCTAGTCCTCTCATGTAACATTTGATTAGAGCATTTTGATCCGGAATTCCTGATTTGGATACAAGGAGTCGGAAGTCGGTGTTGAACTTATTGAGAGGGTCAAGTCCTTTCCCTTTCATTGTTATTTGGTGCAATTTTCATCGGGAATCAACAGTGGTGTGCTTGTCCGAGAAGATCTCTAAGAATTCTTTTTTGAATTCATTCCAGGTAGCTTTGTCTGGGGCAACCATTTCAGAGTCAAAGTTTTCATATGCAGCTTCAGCAAACTGCTTCCCTTGCCCTTTCAACATTCTATTGAGGGCAGTATAGATCTTCTTTAGGTCATCATACTTATCTTTGTTCATGAGAAAGTATGCATCCATATCTCTGATCCAGAATTTGGCATCAGTGGCTTCTCCTGAGAATTCTTCCGGGAGTCCTGCTTTGAGTTCAGCCATTTCTGAGTGATCTGGGTTGGGCAGGGAGTAGTTCGGGGAAGTAGGGGTGTTGTGGGTCGAGGAGGGTTGATTTCTTCGAGGCAGATGAGATCTTGATGGAGGAGGAGGGGTTTCCACTTTGAGCAAAGTGGGGTTGATTCCTCCTGAAGGTCTCAGAGATAGATTCGAGTCGTGATCATTCTCTTCTGTCTGTTTTGTCCTCGGAGTCCTCATAAGGAGGGTTTTCCCTGTATCCATATGAAATGATGGGCAACTGGTGGGGTGCCTTGCTGCATGATAGCAGAGGTATTAGGAGAGCTAGATCTTTTGTTACGCTTGTGCAATGTCTAGTCCCAGTGTGTCCTTAAAGGTGACACAACGTCCTATAGAAATCCTAGGGGTTCTCTGCTGAGACTCGAGACTCAGGCAGGATGAGACTAAACACTGCATATAATTGTGCAGATCTAGCTGAGGAATATACAGGACAACTACTAGCTATTTATACAGTTCGGAACCATCTCAGAATGGAAGGGCAATGGGACAGGACATATGGTACGTTACAGCAGCCTCATGGATCAATGGAAAGAATGGGACAACACTGCCATCAAAAGGAGGATGGCAGGAGGAGCGGAGGTCCATGAACAAAGTGATTCTGGGGACACATGGTAAGAGTTACAAAAGTGGAACAAGGGAGGAACAGGGTGAATGAAGAATAGGAATCTCCATATGACCATATGGAGCATAGTCTTTGGGGAATAGAGTCCAATAGCATTCTAGGTGTAGTCCATCCTCAGGCTTCTATTCTGGTAGAAGAGTATTGAAGAGTTCTGATGGTTCTGGAATTCCGGAACCTTTGGAACCGTGGGAAGGTACTTCGGAAGCGTCGGAACTGCGGGAACAAGTTCCGGAACCTTTGGAACTGCGCTTACTTGTAACATTGTACTCTCACACATGTTGAAAACTGTTGACACCTGCGCCCTCATTGATAGTGGCACCAACATCTCTTGCATCGATTGGGGCTTTGTCTGCAAAAACAAGCTCCCTACCACCCGACTTCCCTCCCCCCTCAATGTCACCAATCTCAACCAGGGACCCACAGATAAAGGAGGAGTTCATTTCACCACCAAACTCTTTGTTCACATTGAAGGACTCGCTCACAAAGTCCTGTTCTACATCATGGATTGTGGTCGACAAAATCTCATCCTCGGTCTCCCCTGGTTGAAAGCTGTCAACCCCACCATCAACTGGTTTGGTCAGACTCTCTCCATCAACAAGTCCACTGACCAATCCAAGGAGCTCTACATGCTCCACAAAGTCAACTTGAACCAATACGAAACTCGTTTCCAACAGTTCAAGCCCTCCCCTCGACCCCCTGCCATGTCCAAGTAGACTCTGTCTATGATGGACGCCTCTATGAATACCTTGACTATGAGACGGAACCCCAGTACCTCCGCCGTGCTCATGACAATTACACTGTCAATCGTATCATTCGATGTGGATATCACTTCATCCCCAAAGGCGATTCTCTCATTGCCAAACTCACAAACTCTACTGAGTTGGCCATGGCCACCGAAAAAGCCAAACCCAAGGTCACCCTCCCCCCAGAATACTCCGACTTCGCCTCCATCTTCTTGAAAGAAGCCATGGACCACGTACCCCCCTTGCGCCCTTATGATCATGAAATCAACCTCGATGAATCTTTCGTGCCCAAGGTCGGAAAGATCTACCCCCTCTCCCCAGATGAGCGCAAGGCCACTGAGGCCTTCCTTGATGAAAATCTTGCTTCAGGCAAGATATGCCCCTCGAATTCCCCCCATTCTTCTTCGTCAAAAAAAAGGATGGCAGACTCCATCCATCTCAAGACTACAGGTACTTCAATGAGCATACCATTTGTGACGCCTATCCCCTCCCCTTAGTCTCCGACCTCATCGACAAACTCCACAATGCCAAGGTCTTCACAAAGTTTGATGTTTGATGGGGCTACAACAACATCTGAATCAAAGACGGACATCAATGGAAAGCCATCTTTATTACCCATAAAGGACTCTTTGAACCAACTGTAATGTTCTTCGGTCTCACCAACTCCCCTGCCACCTTCCAAAGGTTCATGAATGACTCCTTCCACAATATGATCGTCAAAGGATGGCTCATTATCTACATGGACAATCTTCTCATCTTCTCCTCCGATGAGAAAACCCATGCTGAACAAACCAAGTGTGTTCTCCAGCGCATGAAGGAACTCGACCTTCACCTCAAACTCAAGAAATGCAACTTTGCCACTAAGGAAGTTGAATACCTCAGAATGATCGTTAAACCCGGTCAACTTGCCATGGACCCCATGAAGCTTGATGGGATCGCATCTGTTACAATTTCTTCTGTTGAAGGGGACAGGGACTACTCTTTTGTTTCCTCTATGGTCTTTGCGTCTATGTCCTCTCTAGAAGAGAGCGACTATTTCTCTTTTCTTTCTGAAAGCCAAAGCGGAACACATCATTCCTGATCCTGATCCTTACACCGCCCGTTCCGCTGATGTGTTCCGCAGATGTGTTCCGTTGCCCTGCCTTTATCTTTGATGGACACCGTCTTCTCCACAGCCTACCTCTCTTTCGGAGCGAGTACTTCCCACAACATCCCAGTATTTAGACCGAGTGCCATGTACCATATTCTTTAGCTTATTCTACGTTATCCTACGTGGTTACGAGCCCCCCTTAGTGCTGAAAGATTGCCTAAGAGACCCCAAACTTCTATTGGACCTTGTGTCGCCACTGAGGACACACTGAGCAAGGGACTTGTACCACATACAACGTCCAACATTACGCCAATAACCAAAAAGTGTAACAATGTGTAACTGTACCTACGCTGCCTGGTTCAATGCAAATACCTGTCCAAGTCATTGTACCCTCACACACATTGAAAACCATCGACACTCGCACCCTCATTGATAGTGGTGCTGATATCTCTTGCATCGACTGGGGCTTCATTCACAAAAACAAGCTCCCTACCACCTGACTCCCTTCCCCCCTCAACGTTACCAATCTCAACCAGGGACCCATGGACAAAGGAGGAGTTTGCTTCACTACCAAACTCTTTGTTTACATTAAAGGACTCACTCACAAAGTCCTATTCTACATCATGGATTGTGGTCAACAAAACCTCATTCTCAGTCTCCCCTGGTTGAAAGCCATCAACCCCACCATCGACTGGTTCGGTCAGACTCTCTCCATCAATGAGTCTATTGACCAATCCAAGGAGCTCTACACGCTTCACAAAGTTGACTTGAACCAATATGAAACTTGTTTTCAGCAGTTCAAGCCCTCCCCTTGATCCCCTTGCCATGTCCAAGTAGACTCCGTCTATGATGGACACCTCTATGAATATCTCGACTACAAAATGGAACCACAGTACCTCCGCTGTGCTTGTGACAACTACACTGTCAATCACATCATTTGATGTGGATACCACTTCATCCCCAAAGGCGATCCTCTCATCGCCAAGCTCACGAACTCTACCGAGTTGGCCATGGCTGCTGAAAAAGCTAAACCCAAGATCACCCTCCCCCCTGAATGCTCTGACTTTGCCTTCATCTTCTCAAAGGAAGCCATGGACCACATACCCCCATCATGCCTCTATGATCATGAGATCAACCTCAACGAATCTTTCATATCCAAGGTCAGAAAGATTTACCCCCTCTCCCCAGATGAGCACAAGGCTACAGAAACCTTCCTCGATGAAAATCTTTCTTCAGGCAAGATACACCCCTTGAACACCCCCCAAGCCTCCCTATTCTTCTTTATCAAAAAGAAGGATGGTGGACTCTGTCCATGTCAGGACTACCAGTATCTCAACGAACATACTGTTCATGATGCCTACCCCCTTCCCCTAGTCTCGGACCTTGTCAACAAACTCCATGATGCCAAGGTCTTCACAAAGTTCAATGTTCAATGGGGCTACAACAACGTCCGAATCAAAGACAGACATCAATGGAAAGCCACCTTTATTACCCATAAAGGACTCTTCAAACTGACCATAATGTTCTTTGGTCTCACCAACTCCCCTGCCACCTTCCAAAGGTTCATGAATGACTTCTTCTGCAATATGATCACTGAAGGATGGCTTGTCATCTACATGGACAATCTCCTCATCTTCTTCCCTGATGAGAAAACCCATGTGGAACAAACCAAGTGTGTCCTCCAACGCATGAAGAAACTTGACTTTTACCTCAAACTTAAGAAATGCAACTTCGCCTCCAAAGAAGTTGAATATCTCAGAATGATCATTAAACCTGGTCAACTCACCATGGACCCTGTTAAACTAGATGGGATCACATCCTGGCCCACCCCTGAGAAACTCTGTGATGTCCGATCCTTCCTTGGCTTTGCCAACTTCTATTGGTGATTCTGTTAAGTACGGGTCCGTCGGGGACTGGGCAGTGAACTCCGGAGTGCCGGAGTTGGTCGGAGGGGGTAGGGACTTTGGCTTCACCTTATGTGGTGTGCCCTTGTCCAGTTCCATTGTCCCTGATTTACGAGGGGAGCGGAGCAGAGGTATGGAGTGACCAGAGGTCAGAGGAGAGTCGTCAAGACTCAAGCGAGAGAACTTGTTGACGAGCTCAATGATGGAGGAGAAAGCAGAGAATGGAACTAAGTTGATATTTGAACTGAGGGGCTAAGACATATTACAGCGGGTTTATATACGGAGGTCAAAGTCCGAATGTAGTAAAGTCAGGGTCAGAGCGATGGAGGAAACAGAGTACTGCTGCTGTGCCGGTCAGTTGCACAGCCAGAGCTGTGCACCTTACCCTGAGCACCGCAGTGATGGAATGGAGACTAACTACGAAGAGAACAAAGGGAAATGTAACATAACGTACATGAGCACAAGAAGTAAAGTGGACATGGAGTAGCGAAGGACATAGAAGCAGAATAGCGGAGGTGATATACACAGAAGAGCGGAGGGGACTTAGCGAGAATTTGGGATATGACAGTATCCCCCTCTTAGGCCTGAACCCCTGAAGGCCAAAGCGAAGGCTAGATCCGTCCGTGTGGTAAGTGAAAATGTGACGGGGTGGATAAGTGATGTGGGGGTGCGCACAGAGTGGACGGCAAAGCGTCGTCTAAGCGATTGTGGAGTGGAGTCGGAAATTGCCGACGGGGGCCATATAAGGCAGGGGTTGCGCGCTTCGACTCTCTAACTTTCTTCCTCATGTCTTCTACCCTCAACGACATCACCGACATCCGCACATGGGCCGACGCATGTCTCACAGAGGACGACGACAATGACGATGAGGTTTTTGAGGCAAAGGTGGCAGAGCAGTGATGACGCGTGAAGGCACAGAAGGAAGAGGAGTGCCGACAGGCGGAAGAGGAGGTGCGAAAGCACAAGGAAGAGGCGCATAAGCATCGGGAGGAGGAAGAGCAGGCGTGGCATGAGGCAGAAGAGGCTGAGCATCGCAAACACGAGGAGGAGGAAGCCACAAGGTGTCGCACGGAGAAGATCGTGGTGGAGCAGCATGCAAAGGAGAAGGCGTCAGAGGCCACCGACGCAGACGTGGGGGTGAGTGTCAATGCGGAGTAGGAGAAGGGAGCTAACCACCCAACAGGATGAGCAGACGCCGCCGGTCGGGCCACCCAAGCCCTGCCAAAAGGGCAAGGGGAAGGAGAAGGCGGCGAAGCCACGGATCGACCACGCGCCGGATGCATGTTACTGGTGCTGCTGCCTCAACATAGAGTGCGTGCTGGCGCCAGGAAGAAAGGCATTGTCATGCGCGGCATGCATCAAGCAGCGATGTGAGCGGCCGATGGATGAAGACGACAAGGTTGAGGTCGTGGAGAAGCCGGCGCCGAGGAAGCGGAAGGTGGGCCCGGAGGCGACGGGGTCGAAGAAGAAGGCAAGGACGGAGACGGAAGACGAGCGGCTCATGGATGGGCCATGGGCGGAGCTCGCAAGCATGATGATGGAAGTCGCCGAGGCCGTCTGCGACCTGATGCAGGCTCAGCGTTGGAATACACAGAAGAGAGAGGAGGAGGCAGGCTGGCATGCAAACTGCATGGAAGCCCAACGGCTTCAACTCTACGATACCGTAGTTGCCCTCCGGAACCTTGGGAAGGAAGGGCACACGACAGCCCAGAGGTTGGCGCAGCTGCGCAAGGTGTCAAGGGCGACACAGGTGGAAACGGAGGACACGGCGGGGTTGGAGGTCCAGGTGGAGGTCCAGACGGAGGAGAATGGGACCGAAGCGAAGAAGAGCGGCACCGGAGATGAGGCGGATGCTGAAGGAGAGGACGTGGAGATGGGCGGGCAGTAAGGCCCTAAGTACATTGTATTATTAGTTTTTTCTTTGTATGATGTTTTCTTTTTCTTTTCTATTTGATCAATTAAAAAATGAGACAGAGTAAAATGGAGAAAAGGAAATATAGCGGAGTTTGTGTACGGAGATTTTGTTGAAACTACTAAATGGAGGAAAACTGAGACGGAGGGAAAACCTATGTAAGTGGAGGAAAATGGAATCAAGGTATATGGGGACCAGGCTTATCTGGATACTGTCATATCCCACATTTCGACCAAGTCCCCTCCGGCCATCTCCGAGGCTTTACGGCCGCCTCCGGTGATCTAACTCCGGAGTTGAAGCATTCCATCGCTAAGTCATCCCGGTCTCTCGTCCGTTCCT
>JBBPMF010001215.1:0-11177 GCA_038090175.1 Austroboletus eburneus
CCGTTCTCAGGTGCGCATCGTCTTGTATGCCTTTTCCTGTCTCTAACGATACGTCTTTGATTTAAGTCGTCTGCATCTAGTTCAACAGCTATCTGACGATACACAACTACCAGAATGGGACCTCCAGAAGTGAGCGACTGACTACATGGTTTTGTGAAAAGTATCTGTTGTACTCAAATCACTACTGCGCATATAGCTACGTGTGAGTAATCACAAATTACAATTTCTTGGTTCGGCCTGAGTAATCTCTTGCCAAATGTCATACTTGGCACAACTCATTTAGAGCGTAAGTGATTATCAGCTTGTTCTCGGTCCCACAATTGACAGAACTCATTTAGCGCGTAAGTGATTACCAGCTTGTTCTCGGTTCCAGCGGCAACTTACCCATGTGTCGTGCTTGTCATATTTGTATTATGTTACAGCCGGTGAGTGGTCTCCTTGATTTCGAAAGACTTTTTATGAACACAATATACAGGCCGTAAGTAATCATATTCTATGAACTTGGAATTTGTTGACAGAAAATATGAATATGTTGTTCCTATCCAGCAAGTGAGTGAATATGACCTCATTCATGGATGACCACCTGATGATTGTACTAGCGCGTGAGTACTAGTTCTTATTGATTGAAGTTTGAAATTGGTTTCCAAAAAACTAATGATGTCATAAGACGGTGAGTGAAAGTTGTCTCACAGCTGTATTCTGCTTGCTATATTTCATGCAGGTACAGAGTGATCATGGTCCGGTGAGTGAAAGTGAACTCTGTGGTTTCAAAAGCTTAGCAATTTTTATGCGGAACCATTCGGACATTGATGCTTACCACCGTGGCTCCTACCAGAAATCATCATCGGGGAATAAGTCATCGGGGAATAAGTCATCGGGGAATACGTCATCGGGGACTAAGCCATCGCCTAGTCAATCTAAGTAAAGTGTAAGTGATTACTAAGTCCATGGTTCCAAGTATAATACTCACTGCAATATAGTTCTTGACATGACTTGCTGTAGGAAGTGATCATTGCTCCGTGGCAGACTAGTGATACCTCGTTGTAATCTTGTACCTCCGACGAGGTTTGATCTATAAGCATCAGAATGTAACTGTAGTCCTCGAGTTGTGCTAATGTAAGTTATAGTAACCTGTTCTTTGGATGAGTATATAGAGTGGGAATAATGATAGACGAACGAAATCCATTTTTTCTCATCATTATCGGTGTATACTTGCCCCACCGTCGTTCAATCGTGTCCGAGTCGCCCAATGCCATTTGGTTAAGATGAGTCGCGAAGCGACATGTCTTTGTCTATCGTCCTCCAAGGTCGAGACCATGAGGACGATAGACCCCAAAGTAGACGTTACATGCGGTAGTAGTGCAGCAACTGAAAGATGACTGGCAAAATTGTTCTATCCGTTGGCACGAACCTTCACGTAAGGTTCTTCACAAGAAACGTGAGCACGGGCGCCGTAATCGGGCCAATCATCTTACAAGCCCAAGTTGACATGTCTGGCTCGTGTCGTTCGCTCGCTCTCAGGAATTTGCCGGTAAAGTTTTTGGCTAGACAGAGATATAGCACACTCGCCGAGGTCAGCATATCTGTCACACCTTTCTAGACGAATCTCATGCCCCCGTCCTCAGGATGTAAGATCCGACTCGTCCTTCCGCATCCCAGTCGTCGACTTTTCTGCATTCCGTGCTGCCGCAGCGCTCTCAGAGAAACGTCGTGTATCCGACGACATCGTGAATGCCTTCAAAGAGGTTGGCTTTGTATATCTGAGCGGACATGGTATACCTGAAGGGGTGATTGACGACGCGTTCAAAAAGGTAAGTCTGCCTCCGGCGACGTTCGATTAGTGACATGTACTACGTATTTGCAGAGCGCTGCGTTCTTCAGTCTATCCCAGGATATCAAGGCAAGTGCTGAACTCGACGTTCAACCAGCATCGGTATCACTGAAAAGTTGGATGGCAGGACCAACTCGCTTGGGAGGATCCTCGCGCTAACCGAGGCTACGTCCAAGTAGGCCGAGAACGTGTCACGCAGTCCTCTGATGCAACCGAGATAGCTGAGCTGCGCTCCAAAGCGCCAGATGCCAAAGAATCGATGGAGATCGGTCGTGACTGGGATTCTGTCTGGAAGAACAGATGGCCACAGGAAGCGAACGCGCCAAGGTTCAAGCACACCATGCTTCAATTCTTCCAGGCAGGTCATGTTTGATTTCTGGATGAACGTTGTGCTTTACGATCTTGAAAGACATGCCACGAGTTGCACGTTGCCGTGATGAGTTCCATTGCGTTAGGGTTGGATCTCGGGGAGTCCTTCTTTGACAACAAGATCGACAAGCAGGATCATAATTTGAGACTCTTGTCGTACCCTTCCATACGCACCAAACTACTTCTACAAGAAGGGCAAGCCAGAGCAGGCGCGCATTCGGGTACGTATGCACACGATCTATGATTGGTCTGGACTGATTCCAGGCTTGCGTTTTGCAGATTATGGGACCATCACCCTGTTGTTCCAGGATTCTGTGAGTACTGTGTAATTTGCTTCTTAAAATCCGACCCTATATGTCTGCTTTCAGGTTGGAGGACTAGAAGTTCAAAACCCACATACGCAGCACTTTCAGCCTGCGTCCCCTATTGTGTGTCTAAACTATCTTGTTTTCAAGTGACTTACTGACGACATGGCCTAGCCGGGAACCATCGTCGTGAACGCAGGCGATTTACTAGCACGCTGGAGTAATGATGTACTTCGTTCCACGCTCCATCGAGTGGTGGCCCCGCCGGCACGAAAAATTAGTGACACAGAGGGCGTGACGCCAACCCGTCAATCGATCGCCTTTTTCTGCAACCCCAATTTTGACACGACGATCGAGTCCTTGCCTTCTTGCGTTCACGCTGGGAATCCGAAGAAGTACCAGTCTGTAACGACCGAAGAATATATTGTTGGACGCTTGGCAGCTACCTACAACTGATGTTTTGCGGACACGGGAATCAATCGGAACTATGATGTCGTCTAGTGAATCGATGGATCGATAATGTATATATATCGTAAAGTGGATGCATCATGCAGCAAATTCAGTAAGTGATGAGAATTGTGATGAAGGCATGAAAGTAGTCCAAATGGGAATGCGGTCTAGACGGGTTCGATTGATTATTCCTTGCTTCGGAACAAGCCCATCGTATGTTGACCACCACATGCAACAGAAGAGGCAAGGAACTTTCCTTCCCGTCGGACGATCGGAGTGGGTGTCTTGGCCTCCTTCTCCTTGACGCCCAGTTCTCCCTGAGTCTCTGCGCCCCAAGCATAAAGGACACCTTCTCTCGAGATCGCCATGTTGTTGTGTGTTCCTACGGAAATATAGATGATAGGATCCTCAAGGCCGTCAAAGGAGACCTGCAAGGGTTCGGCGACAAAGTCTTTGTTGGGACGAGCCACGTATTTTTCGTCGTCTTCTTCTAGGCCGAGTTGACCGCTGTCACATCGGCCACAAGCGTACACCTTTCCAGCAGCCGTCAAGAAGAGAGTGTGCTGATCTCCGCCGGCAATCTGAACGACGACATCTCCTTGAAGGGCCTCCTTGGAGAGAGAATCGATTTTCATCGGTGATTGAATTCCGTCCGAGACATCAAGTCCGGTTTGACCCATGGAGTTGAGACCCCAACCCCAGACGTCACCAGATTCATCGACGGCAAAGGAAGTGTAGCTGCCCGCTCCGATGGCGACAGCTCGATTGGACCGGGTACCAAGGGAGATTTTTTCGGGAACGGTGCCATGGATTTTACGACGATCGATAATCTTGCGACCCAGCTGGCCATGTTCACCAGCGCCCCAAGCGTAGACGTTCCCATGGGTTGTTAGGACGATTAAATGATTGTTTCCAGCGACAACTGAGACGGCCTTTTCGAAATCGCCGGGCTTGTGAGGTAATCGAAGGATAGAGGTTGGGAGGAATTCGTGCCTGGCACCGCTGGAAAATCCCAGGGACCCTTCGCTGGCCTTTGAAAAATGCAAGACGGGTCATAATATGTAATGAAATGGAAAAAAAGGGGATGACATACTCGAAAAGAGCCCCATACGCGAAGATCGCCTTCGAGACTGATTGCGGCAGATATGCTGTCGCCTGCGGTAATACGCACGGCACGAAATTTTTCGTCGACCAAGGATTCGAGCGGATAAGGGTAAGAGGTGATGGTGTCGACGTCGATGAAAGAGCCTGGGTTGTCGGGATCAGGGACGTCTTTGGTGACACGGCCCAGGGCGGCGTCGTCATTGACACCACAAGACCAGATCTTGAGAAACGAAAGGTAAGCAGGGAAATGAGGAGTTAAGGGGAAAAGACATACGGTGCCCTTCTCGTCAATGAAGAGGGTGTGCATGCCACCGGCTGCGACTGCCTCGATGCCAGCGTTTTCTGAACCAAAAACGCCTTCTTTTATTTTTGTGTCGACCCAGGTATTTCTCTTTGGCGAGGAGAACTCGTTCAAAATGTCTGGACCCATTCCGAACTGGCCAAAGTTGCCTGCGCCCCAAACGAAGAGCTGGTTTGCGGGTCTCGGGTGCGAAGGAGGGGTTGGGAGTGGGTTGAAGTAAGGCTTGAGCTGGGTGTGCTCCTCGGGGACGGCGGGGAGGCCATTCAAGGTAGGTTTTCTGGCGAGTTTCCTGCTCGATACGGTTCGCTTGAGTGCACCGACCTTGTTCTCCTCCGAGTCGGACTGGGCACCTCTCGGGCGGGAGCGTTTGCGGGGCGGGGAGTCGTGTACGGGGGAGGAGGCGCGCTTTGTTTTCGAGTGGCCATTGGTCTTGAGAGGTGCGGCTCGGGGAGCGGGGCCGAGAGAGGACGCTCTCGTTGACCGACGTAAGTTGGACATGACCGCGTAGAACAAACCCAATAACCCTCACGTGATCATATCATGCTCATACTCAACCCCGCTACGTCAAAGCCACTCTCCACGTAGGTCACGCCCACTCCACCACCACACCTCGCTCACCACCGTCCACAGCGTCGTCCTCGCCACCGCCAACGACGTGCACGCATCCGTCACACGTGCCCATGCCGTGTATCGCTCCGGCGTGTGGTCCAGAGCACCACCCGTCGCTCGCTCGGTCGTGCTCGGTCGCCTCGCTCAGCTTCTCGACCAACACGTCCCATCGATAGCAAATTTAGAGACACAGCAGACCGGAAGGACCATCCGAGAAATGTCCACTCAGATCGCCCGTCTACCAGAATGGCTGTGTGTACTCTTTCTGATAGCCTCCCCCGACTACTTACCAAGCCATGCAGACGCTATTATGCCGCTCTGCTGAGGACCCACCAGGGCTTCGTCGCATCTACCCAGGGCAAGCTACTCAATCTCGTCCATCGGGTTCCGCTAGGCGTCGTCGCCCAAATCACCGTGAGCCTTCAAATTACCCGTCCGAGCATTGATTACAACGAGACGAAACCAGCCTTTCAACCACCCCCTGTTCATCGCCGTGAAAAAAATCGCCCCTGCCTTGGCTGCCGGAAACAGCGTCATCGTCAAACCGTCAGAAGTACCGCACCCACGTTCTACTGAGGTTGCTGCTCACCAACTTGACAGTTGGCACCGCTTTCTTTGCTCGAATTCTCCAAGCTAACAAAAGAGGCGGGAGGTCCGTGACCCCTAGTGTTTCTTCCGCACGTCAGCCAACTATGCACAGTACCCGACGACGTATTCACTGTTCTTCCCGGTTATGGACACACCACGGGGACGCAGCTTGCTTCTCATCCGCTTGTCCGAAAAGTCGATATAACAGTAAGCGCACATACATATTTCCACGTGTCCGATGAGCAACCCCCACCCAAAGGGTGGAACACAAGCTGGACGTGCCTTGGGTGCTGTCGTCGGTGCCAACTTGGCTGCATTTACCGCAGAGCTGGGTGGCAAAGTAAGTACATCGCTGCCAAGCTAGCCCGAGTTGACCTTACCATCAGGCTCCGATTCTTGTATTCGATGATGCCGATCTTGTCTCGGCAGTAAACGGCGTTGCCTTTGCGTCCTTCATAGCCTCTGGGCAGACCTGCGTTTCGGGAGCCCGGATAATCGTCCAGGAGAAGATATACGACAAGTTCATGCAGAATTTCCTCGACAAGGTCGAAAGCATACGACAGCGCATGGGCGATCGTAAGTCTCGTTCCGTCGTGCATGACGTCATCGCTTCAGTAGTTTCAAGCTTCAAATCCGCATTCGTCGATGGGTTCCGTCATCTCCCTTAAACACCTTGACCGCATCGAAAAAATAGTACAGAATCGCAAGAGCGGAAAAGTTGTGGCCGGCGGAGAACGATTGAAGGGCAAGTCGACGCTCGATGACTTTGACTTCTCCAACGGAAGCTTCTATCCACCGACGGTCATTACGGATGTGGACGTTGACGATGAAATATGGCAAGAAGAAATATTTGGACCTGTTGTGGTCGTCAAAATTTTTTGCGTAAGCAGCAGCCCCGCTTGTTTGTGATGATTTACACGGTGATCCGCTGTAGGAAGAAGAGGAAGGTGTATCGCTTGCCAATGCATGCAAGTATGGGTTGGGCGCGGGAATATGGACCTCTGATCTGTCGCGAGGACACCGCGTCGCGGATGCAATTGAAGCAGGGCTCGTGTGGGTGAATACGCATCATCGCAATGATCCTAGCTCTCCTTGGTATGTATTTATTATAAACGTGTCTTTGCGGATTGGATTCCTAACGTCCCATAGGGGTGGCATGAAAGAAAGCGGAATTGGTCGGGAGAATGGGCTTGAAGCGTTTGAAGCATGTGCGTCCCATCTACCCGAGACCCAAACCTGGTAAATACTAATAGTGGTCATAGACTCGCAGAGTAAATCCATCGTTCTCAATGTCGCAACTGCGAAGGAATCCCGTGTTTCCGATGACTGGTTCACAGACAGCGGTGATGAGAAACGATATGGCTGATACTTTTAAAGCTGTTTCAAAATCACAAATATTCCGAATGCTCGTAGAAATACATGCTCGTGTACAGAAATTCAATTACACTGGAACATGTAGCATATAATTATCCCGTCGACTTGACCGCCTCCTTTTCACTGGGCTGCTACGAGGGACGTCACCAAGCTGTCGTCGCATTCATGGAACACAAAAGACGCACCTCGTTGAGCTCCTCTGGTGGCGCGTCCAAAAATTCTGGGGCCTTGTTGAGGTCGGTGAGGTATGAAGTACCTTCTTCTTCCTCCTCCAGTTGCAGTGCGTCGAGTTCTGCAGGAACCTTGAGTGAGAGGAAACGGAACACGACGGCAAAGACTCGCCAGCTTCGAGATCTGCCTCGTCCAACTCGTCAGGTACTGCGTAAGATCGCCCGAGAGACTCTTGTATTTCGTTGGCTTGCTCCAACAACTCTTCCATATCGAAATGCATATCCTGACCGTTCCGAGTCAGCACCGACGTACGCTCGAACGTGGACGCACGGCACCTCTATCTTGTCGATGTCGATCTTTCCGTACTGCTTCTTGATTTCCTTGTTGGCGACCTTCATCGCTTCGACGGTCGCCATCGTGTTCCGGAGGTTCTCCGTAGCGATCGCGGCGGACTGCATGTTGTACGTCTGCTGCGCCAATTGATCGAGTTGGCCTTCGTACATCTTCTTTTGCCGGAGGACGCGAAGGGCACGTTGTTCGATCGCTTTCTGCAAGAGGGAGGGAGTGAGGATTGGTCGTGTGCACCCCGCCGTCGTCGTCGTCACCTTGCCTGGCCCGTTGCGGAGCTTGCTCATCTGCTCCTTGTACCGCATCAACTCGCCATCGAGTTTCCTGATGTTGACCTCGATCGAGGCTACCCGTGCGTCTGTCTACGGAAACGTGCGGTTGGGGGCGGGAAAGGAGTGGCGAGGACCTACGGAGTTGATGGCGTCTTGAAGATTCGGTTTGGGCTTCTTGGGAGTGGACGTGCCGAATATTCGATTCATGGTGTGGGGCAAGGGTACATGTGTCACGACCAAATCTACGCGGAATTAATTACACGGCTAGCCGTACAACTATGAACATCACCCCGGATCTAATGTTCTACAACTTCAAGTCAAACGTGCTCTAGGACAAAAACCCTCTTACGGCGCCTCCAACGTTGAGCACATCGAGCCTGTCAGAAATATAGTCAGAATTCAGCATCAAACATGAGTGCCTCATGTTCGCCAAAGATGCCGTGTAGCAACCATTCGGAGGCATATCCTAAGACGCCAAGCGAGGGATCAAACCGGCCGCGACATATAATAAGGATTGCTGGCGGACCACGCACAGCTTACCGCGTACCCTCGCTTCTCGCGGGCTCAAACAAGTAAGACTGCACTCACAGGAAGGTATCGTGGCCCCAGACGCCACCGAGCTCGAAGTAACTGACTTGCGTATTACCAGCCATGCGGAGTGCATCGACAAGCTCACGCTGCTGTTCTACTGGGAACAAAATGTCGCTTTGTACGCCGAGAACGAGGGTAGGGGTGGATGCGAGCGGAGTGAGACCTTTGGCCAATTCAGACAAGTATGGTGGTTGGTTAACCGGCGGGGGGTGGGACTTGGAGTGGGAGGATGTTTGTGACGGGGTGAAAAGAGATGGACGAGCAGTGGAGGACTGGAAATGACGCAAGCCAAGTCGTTCGAGGGTAGGAAAAGTGAGATCGAACAGGTCCATCGCCTTTGAGATGTACAGGAGAGAGTTGGCGTCGTACTTGAGACAGAATTGTTCTCCCTGAAGGAAATGGTGAGTCCCAAGTTCATTCAACCTTGGGATGGACGCATACTTGATGATCGAGGTAGGTTTCGATGAGGAAATCTGGGCACAACGTCGGAGGCCTTGACAGGTCATGTGATGCGTGTGGAGGAGAATCGTCATCATGGCGCAATTTGCGGCCAAAGCGCAGGTCCCATTCTGGGCCGGAGCGGTAAGTTATAGTGGCGATTTCTGACCGGAGTTGAGCAGGGAGGAAATTTGGACTGAAATTTAGACTGACGACGAGCGAGCTTCATTCCGGTGTGGGGAGGGAGGGTGTCATAGTAGAAGCCATTATTCCAGTTGGGATCGGCCATGAGGACTGTGGGAGGTCAAGGGAAGGGAGGATCGATGATGAAGGTGCATACCGCTTCTCTGAGCATGACGCATAGCAATGCTTCCTGGACTGCTTCTGGCGGTGCCACTGATGCTGACGATTTTTCGAATGCGATCAGGGAATAGCCAGCCTGCGGCGAGGCTCTGCATTGCGCCCATGGAGGAGCCAACGGTGGCATAGAGACGATCTATGGCGAGAGAATCGAGAAGGGCAAACTGAGCGTTGACCATGTCGAAGATGGAGATGACTGGGAAGTGGGTTGCAAAGCGGTTGCCACTGGAGGGATCGACGGAAGATGGGCCGGTGGAACCGTAGCAGCCGCCAAGGACGTTCGTGCATACAATGAAGAACTGGTTCGTGTCCAGAGCCTTTCCTGGACCAATGAACTGCTCCCACCAACCCGGAGCGGGATTGATGGGGGTGGAGGCGGCATGGGAGGAGGCGGAGAGGCCGGTGTGGAGGAGGATGACGTTGTCTTTTGTGGGAGAGAGGGTCCCCCAGGACTCGTAGGCGATGTCGAAGGCGGGGAGGGGAGGGGCGTATGTGAGGCTGAGGGGGCGGGGATGGTGATAGACGCTGTATGAGAGGGGACTCGGGCGGGCATACGGGGGTTCGGGACCACCGTCGGAGGCGAGGCGGGACTGCCTCTGGGCGTGTGCATCGACGCAGGGGAAGGAGACGGGCGCAGAGGAGTAGGACCGACACCCTCGTCGGACAAGTTGACGCAGACGGAGGGACATACGGATTAATGTGACCCCCCCACTCATCGGGAATATGAATGACCCCCCCCGTTCCTGCTCGCGTAATGCCGTCCAGGACAGCTTTTACTAGTGAGGCGTACTACATGAAACATAGTGTTCTTTCGAATTCTCCTGCACCATTCGTTCGTCCTCTATGCGTAGCGATTCCGATGAATGCCTTGTTAATAGATTGTTGTCGAAATCACATAGCAGTCGTGTCGTTGACTGTCCTCGCGAGAGGGCGACATACGCATTAAACGGAGCCAAGAATTCGTTGAGCCACCATCAGTCGCCCGTCCGCTTG
Organism: Austroboletus eburneus; assembly: GCA_038090175.1. NCBI lineage: Eukaryota > Fungi > Basidiomycota > Agaricomycetes > Boletales > Boletaceae > Austroboletus > Austroboletus eburneus. Next base: position 10,105 of record JBBPMF010001215.1, read on the forward strand.
AAAACACTTTGGTCGAAGTCACCTTCACCATCAATCACACGTACATGAAACGCGCAGGCACAAACGAGCAACACTCTTTTCAAGCAGAGATTGAATGAATCGTCTTCTCTGGCACGAAAACGCCCGCGTATTGAAGAAAAATACAAGGGAATAATGATTAATCGAACAGCCCAAAGCCCTGTGAGAAGGAGCTCATCTGTCAACAAACGAAGCGGTAAAGTGTCAAGGTTCGACATACCATATCGTCGTCCGATTCTTCTTTTTCCTCCTTTTTTTCCTCCTCTTTTTCTTCTTCTTCTGCGGCTGCTGTGGCACCTGCATCACCACCAGCTGCAGCCGCGACAGCACCCACGGCGGGTGCTCCACCACCGACGTTTGATAGTAAGTCCTTGACGTTCTTGCCCTCTAGGGCTTTTGCAAGGAGTGATGCCCAGATGGGCTCCAGCTCGACATCGGCAGCCGTCGTCAGTGCGATAATTTTGTCGGACTGGACGATTGACGGGTCGCAAATGATCGCTTGGTATACACGTAGTGGACGTACCGTAATTTCAATGCCATCGTCGGCAAGGATGAGAGCGGCGTATGTTGCTGCAAGTTCGGCGGTTGCCTGTTTAAAACAGCTGGTCAGCGACTCTGGTCCAAGATGGGTAGGTGTATCCGTGGACTCGGCCAGCCATCCAGCGCCAGTAATCATAATCGAGGAGTTGCAAAAGGGATGAAGATGTCCACTGGAGTACGTGAATTAGTACTCACCATCGTTGGGGTCGTTGAGCACGAGGGGAGACTGGACGTTGACGTAGTGTATGTGGGCTACCCGTGCTCAGCGTTGAGATGAGTTATCTCACGGATACACAGCCACGAGAATGGATGTGACCCCTCCCCCTCGGAATTATGAATGACCCCCCCATACTCGTTTACCTCCCACCATGACGGACAAGGTGGGTCTCCCTCTCAACCTCCTCCTCCTCGTCCACTGACCAGTTGCCTGCAGTTCAAAGCCTTCTTTCGCCCCCGTTCCCGCTCCCGCTCCCGCTCTCAGCCCGTCCCCGCCCCCGCCCCCGTCCCCGTAATGC
>JBBPMF010001216.1:0-11175 GCA_038090175.1 Austroboletus eburneus
CCCAGTTGCGCTTTATGTCCTCCCGGTCCGGGTATACAACATACCTGAATACAAATTCCGCAGGATGGTTACTTTCGACTGAACTCTAAATCAACGTGGAGTGTTAGAAAGGCTTCCATTGATCGGACTCCGATCATCTGAGATGTTCCTGAATCCTGAGAATACAACTGAGCTTTGGACCTCGACGCCCAGTTCCATCTGACTGTGAAAGCTTCAGGATCATGCGAAGATCTCCTAACGCCTTCGCAGATCGAACAGTTGAAGTCTTGGCTCCACATGCCATTCTTCTCTCGGAAAATGAGCGAGAAACCCCCCCTCAAGAATCGCCATGTTATCGCGTGTCCCACCACTTGAAGCAGGTCCAAAAATAGTGTATTGCGCGCATCAACGTAATTGTTATTATCAGCATATCTATCTGCAGCGTAACTGCATTATCATTCCTCAGGCCCTGATGCATGTTGTCGACCTGGACATTTACATAATCACGTCATCACCGCCGAAACACTTGCAGCATTTCCATTTTTGGACATCTATTGCTATACTATCGCGTAGCAAGTGTTTGAAATTTTTTGAAAACATGGCTCGGAAACATACTTCCTGAGCTGCTATAACTACCGGCTTGTATTAGTAGATACTTATCACACTAGCCTAGACTTTCGTATTAAAAATGTTGATTATATGGATCGTATACTCGAGAGCATCATGCCGGTGAAGGGATGTGCAAAAAGCAAGTGTTTGAAAACATTCCTGTCACATCAGTCACGGTTCCTGAAATACCGATTTAACCCCCGTTCGGCTTCGTGTCAGTGCCACCCTTCGTCGCTTCTCTTACATTTGTCGTGGCTCCGACTCACATTATCAAAATCTCAGATCGATCTCGGTGCTCCTCCCCCTCATCTGCTCAGGAGAGAGAATACTACCCGTTTCACTTGCAGGATCTTGCATAGGACTTCCATGCTCATAGGTGCACTGAACTGTGGATCAGCAATTGACACCATTGTACACCAAACTTCAGCTGCGTCGTATCGAAAATGCTATGTACTATGGGTTCTATACAAGTATTATGGTGCTATAAAGGTTTACTAATATATTCTTGTACTAGGGCGACGCGACATATCGTAACAGCATCAATGTGATCAAAATTCCGCTCAGAATGGCTGATGCTACATCTGTGCAAGTTTCAAACACTCGATCAACAATGCTACAGCAATTCTTCAGCTACAAAAAATTGTATGTGGTTTGATGAATACACAAGCTTTCCTTATATCAACTTTGTCTCCTGTCTTTGTATCAGAACATTGCTCTAGACGCTACTTTATAGTTAACATTTGATATCATTTCTTCGTCATTTCACAAGGTCGCTGTGGTCATATCTCGATCAAATTTTGTACATGAACACTTAGTAGTCTCTAATTCATATCCCGAAAGTATCGAGGGCATTTGCAGTCGGAAATGAAGAGAAATATTGAATTTTCAAACACTTGGTCATTTTCAAACCCAGAGATTGGTATAGTAAGCTGCGGAGTAATCCGTTATGGTGCTTGCGTGCGGACTTTAGTTTCATGCGGAGTCTAAAATGATGTCACCATAACGTCTGGTGCATTTTGGTACGGCGAACCCCCCATCTGTCACACCTGACATGGCGCGTGATCAAATAGCGTGTAGTAAACAGTAGTCTTTGATCTGGCTGCGGCAAGGGATGCGGGGAAGATAGTAGCATTGGGTACAATACGACTATGCTACTGGTGACATGGTTCAATGAGGAACATTGATAATTATCAAGCCACCTGCTCCTCGGGCGTAATATATTGCTTTCGATCATTCAGGAATACGAGACCCAAGATGCGGGTGCACAACTTGTTCCATCTCCCCATTGAAGCAGCTCTGTCGGGTAAAAATCTCATCAGTGAGGACAGCCATAATATGTATGTAATTTCTTCATGGTTTCCTGATGGGTTTTAGAGCCTGCATCAACATCAATCCCACAAGGAAACGGAAATATTTCTCGAACGTTAAAACTCCAAGTACATACCAAGCACTACTATTGGGCCCGTGTCAACATATCGTTCTCGAAACCCCCGGTTCCCCGTTCGCATCAACTCCTTTCATCAAAACGCCTTACGCGCAAGGGAATTGCCGCGCCGTCTTCCCCCGCCACTTTCGGCCTCGGTAGAATACCGGTCACGGTCTCGATCTTCGTGTCAGGTCCGTCACGAAGTTCGAATACAAAGTTTTTCACAAGAACGGAAAGTACGATCTATAATTTAATAAACAATACGACGATTCAGGGGGACACGTGCTCGCTACATACCTTAAATTCGGTCAGTGCAAATCCCTTTCCAAGACACATCCTTGGGCCGTCGAGAAACGTGAGTAAATGTCGGTGTCCCTGGATCTCTTTGGCAGCAGCAGGAATCCCATCTTGATCAACCCAGCGCTCGGGCTTGAATTCCTTGGCATCTAAGCCCCAGAGCGCCGTCGACCGATTCGTGCAGGTCGCAGAAACTAGGAGATCAGTACCTTTGGCAACTGTGATATTGTCGACGAGTTCGCCAGATCGCTTGCGTACCGGCTTACTCAATGGGATGACGTCGTCCTCTTCGGCCTGCTCCAGGTCATCATTGAGTCATATTCCAAATTTCGCAGGACCTTACCGTACGGAATGCCTCGGTGATCGGAGCATGCATACGAAGTGTTTCATGCACCACAGCATCAAGGTATGGGAGATTGTTGAAAAGTTGATCATACGTTGGGTCAGTGCCAAACTGGACAAGTTCAGCTCGCAATTTGGCTTGAATATCTGGTTTTCTGGAGAGTTCGATCAATGCCCACTGAAATCACCAACCTTAGTGATGAAATATTAAATTTTGGAGTTGTCGTACCGTCAGACTGACTAATAATAACCATGTCAGTCTCAGAGTTTTCACTTGAGAAGAAGCCCAATGTACCTGATATAGTCTCATAGCCAGCAACAAGCAAAATTTTAGCCTGAATGGAAGTCGGGCATCAATCAGTACACATTAATCGATGAACTCTGAGTCATACCTGTGATGTCACCTCCTCATGCGTCAACCGGGATTGGTTGCGACTTTCTGCCCTGACTAACCGAACTAAGCCAAGTTATCAATCGCAAGAGGGCGCGCAAATACTTAGAAGACCAAGGAGAGACTTTTCTTCTTCTTCTCCCAAGGCATCTGCCTCTTCTTCTTTCCTCAATCTCATCAGCAATTCATTTGTAATCTCGCCCATCGTATCGTTCAGCCTTTTGATGAGGTTCGAGTATGGCGAAGGGAGATTCTTCAACCATGGGAATGCTGCTACGGCGAGCACGACAAGTATAACATTCGGATTGTCACCAATGTTGCTAAGTGCGTCAAAAACTTCCGTCACCGAGGCTGTTTTGCCATCCAGCGAACCAAAATCATGAGAAAACCCTGCTATACCGATTGTGTCGAGCCTAGACAGATTTGATTGGTGCTGTAATGATCAGACAAGAGGTCTACGTACGAAATATGATTCATCCTGAATTTCTTGTTAACTTGGTCTAACATGAAACGTCAATCCTTTACACACCAATTTTGGACTTCAATTATAGCGCTACCACAACCGGTCGATTCAATCAAGGAATCCCAAGCACCTTTAGCCTAGGCTTATTCCTGAGGGGATTTCGACACCGGGGAGGTCAGACACGAACCTTGTAGACCGAGTCATAATACACGGGAGTCAAATTTCGGATTGCAGTATTGCCAAAGGACGGGGCAAATATTTTCCGTTGTCTAGGTCAAAATTCATAAACATGAATACAAAGTAACGCGAGACAGACCTGCGGTGATTCTCTCCCTTTGCAGATAACATTCCCTTGCCCACCTGTTGTAACCGTGGTTAGCAAGTTCTGCCTAATTTACACACAAATTTTCGCTCACAAGATTCTCCGTAGCAATTTTCGTTGAAGGCGCTAATACATACGTCCATGGCTCCCGTCCGTAAAGATGGGCTATGGCTTTCGGATCACATAGGATGATCCTTCTTCCACCTAGTGCAGAAGAGACCTCATACACCCCGCCATATTCTTCTGCCCATTTCTCGTACTGCAGCCCAGAGTCTGCGGACGTTAAGAGCGCCTTGTCCACGCCCCAAACGATGGATGGATTAGGTGGTCCGCGAAGAGTGGTGGTTTTCGATCGGCGGCGTGTAACCTGGCCAAGTTTAAAGACGGCATAAATGGTACCGAGGATGCATGCGACGTTAGCGAGATGTAGTGAAGTGACAGGGCTGTATGCGACCAGTGGCTTCAAATAATCGAATGTAAGCGTGTCGGCCATTGTTGAGGACAAAAGGACTTGGCTGCCGGAGAGCCAGGCAAAATTAGGTCATAAAACAACTCGCATCACCCTATAGGCCTACTTATGTCACCGTCATTACGAAGCCTTAGCCGATGACCTAATAAAGACGCCTGGTGAGCGAAATGTAAATTGGACACCTACCGGACTGCCAGATATGATGTGTTGCATTTGCATGCATAAGAGTTCTCTTACTGAACACTGCGACCATCGTAGTCCGACTCGGATTCGGACCAGCATAATTAATGACACCGGCAACTCGGCTGCCACTAAGTCAATTCAGGCAAAACGTAACACAAACTTCCTACCCAGCTCGTTGCCCATGACCCAGATTCATGTAGAAATAGACCTGATCCGACTCTCGTGAACAACCCCCTCTTCGCTCCCACTCATTTATAGTGTTCTGGCGCGAGCACGCCTGCGAGCAAACGAGAAACGCACACCAATGAACAACGTGGCGCTTACAAACATCATGGCCTGTAACGAAGAACATAAGCCCATCTAAGAAGTTACACTACACCTGAAACGAAAGTACCCCACAAAAGAGCGCAGGAGCCCACCAGTGATATTTGCGTGTCAATAGGGCACCACTGATCGGAGAGCCTGCCACAGCAAACATGCATGCGCCTGGTCAAGGAGCTCTATCGTGTCTCGCGACCGACTCACCGATCAAGGCACCGATGCCTTAATTATGCGGAAGTTAGTGAGAAAAAACAGAGAAAAAACGACGTACCTAGTATGGCAAAACCCACACCTATCTTCATTCTACGATATCAGGGCAGTGGTGAATCAGCATCAGATTCATCCTCCACAGGCAAAATAAAATCAGACATACCCAAGTTCCGCAGGGTTCGATCCCAGTCCCAGCATGGGCGCCATCATTGCGACATCTAACACCATGTCGTTAGTGTTAATCCATAAACGCACAGCACATACTGATCCCTGAAAAAAATCCATACAATACTCCGATGATCACTACACTTGTCACCGAACGGAGCCAAATGATGCCAATCATCAAGATACCACATACAATAGTGGATGTGATCGTGAGGTCAATGACCCCGAGTCCGATATGTGAGAGCAAAACGCCGATCCCAAACCGACCAACAAAATTAACCGTATTCATAATGACCACCTGCATGATCTATTGTCAGTTTAATATAAATGACAGTTTTGGTCATGCATACGGAGTAAAACGAGAAGGAGGAGTTGAGTCCATGTTCGAGAGAATCCATCTGAAAATAAAAAAAGGGATAGAAGTATGCTGTTTGGAAAAGCATGAATCTACGGAGAGTTAACGCCGGCGATCGATCATGGGGAAGCAGGTACATACCCGATGATCGTTAAGAGCGATTGGACCTCAGTGAAACACTTCTTCGTCGCATTCCAAGTGTCGACCGAAGTTGACTTCCGACCCACAGCGCTATACCGAGTCCGCACGAGGGCACAGGACATTATTAGTAGCGCAGTGACAAATGCTGCACTAATTTGTACGCTCGTCCTAAATCCGAGAGAGCTATTCAATAGCTCGTTCAACATCACCGTATGTGAAATACCACCAAGCGGGACGCTCGAAGCAACAATAGACAGCATAGCCGTTCTGCGACGCTTGAAGTGATGTGAGATTATGGTGAGGCTTGGGACAAGCATCAGTCCGCGTCCGATGCCATATGCAAGGCCTTGGACAAGGAAGACCTAGCAGAAGGTTAGTATCATTCAAACCAAATATATATTACCAAGCTTGATAGTAATTTCCTGGCTGTACCAAGGACAACATGAACGCCGAGAGAGATACGAGAACGGCGCCGGTGATGTACACATGATAACTAATGAAAAAGATGAGAATTCACGACAGCAAGGTTATGCTTTTGTCAGCCTTACAAATATCCATGATCAAACAAAGGACCGGAGATTGGGCCCAATGCGGTTATAAGAAATGCGGACAAACTTCCGATCCATCTACATCGTGTTGCATAAAAACATGATTAAAGAAATCGATCTTACTCACGAGATTGCCGATGCACTCTCGTTCTGGAGGTATTGTCGAGCATAGAAAGCTGACCATCATTTCAGAAATTAAGCTATTCCAGGTGCTCCACTCGAAAATCACCTTGAAACACACCAAAAGAAATGGTGTATCTTGTTGGCTGTGAAAAGCAGGTCTCAGATAATGAAGTATTATGGCGCACCCCATTCCACAGAAATTGGCGAGGAAACTGTGTAGATGAGGAAGAATGTTGACTGAAGTGACAGATACGATCTTACGCTCCGAATACCGTGCACCAGGCAACTGCACCGCCGTCAGGTAAATCAAGGTCCGAGTCTGCTGCCAGATGTGAAGGGGACGGCTTTGTAGTGTTTTTCTTGGAGGAACCAGCAGGTGCGCGAGAAAACATCTTTCTCAGAGGGAGGGAAGCAAAAATCTGGTTGTGTTGAGCTGGGTTATATTATGAACCACGGACAAAAACCGTTGGTGAACGCAGCCGCGCATGAATATACATCCTTGACAACTACGACAAGTCCGGAAAAGGATGTGCCTAGCTCGCGTACATACCTGAAACAGAAAGTACTGCGACAATAATATGTGCAGATAACGCCAGTCTCGACCTGCTAGTTTCAGATGCAGGTGAAAGGTCCGAGGACCTCTAACCCATAGTAAATACGTGGCTTCAGCGCGTCAAGAGCACGAACCCTATATCGTGTTAGCAAGTAGCATGAGGCCTCGGAAGATACCTCAGAACCTCGGACAGCTGGAGCCCCTGATCGCTGCCCCCTGTTTCCAAGCTTCTCGGAACCCGCAGCGGAATGACGATATACCGAAAGCCTGACCGGCGAGGCTGTGATGCTCAACCGCCGAGAGTCGTAACCGTCAGACCATGACACGAACTTCAGAGCATTGCCGACTTAGTGTTGAGTGGGCACGTGATCGAGGCGACTCGGCTAAATGTGCAACTCGAGGCGACGCCTTTGCCATATTTGCCAACAAAATTTACATAGCGGATCTTATCACTCGTGCTAGGAACAATACGAGGTAAAGAGTATCTCCAGCAGGCTGCTTATCAAGGACAGCGTGGAAAACAATACACCGTTTAACTCTCACCTGTCTTGTAGGCGAATACGCGACTTCCGTGCCTACCAAGCCGTCAAACTGTTCGCGGAACAAAAATACGCCCTTCGATCCCATTTTCGTTACCCTGAGTCACTGCACTTATATACCTCGGGTTTTTCGTTGCGCTGGCATGCCCGTACCAGCGACCGAACGAGAAACGCACGCCAACGAATAAAACGCTCCCCGCCGAAGCGATTGCCTGCAGCATGGACGGCACCAGTTCGTTGACAGTCCCTCGTTAAAAAGAGACAGACTTACCCCGCAAAAGAGCGCAGGCACCCACCATCGATAATCGCGCGTCAAAAGGGCACCCGAGATCGGAGAGCCTGTCACGAAAAACGTGTCATGATATGTACTTATCTCTCATGGTTCGAGGCGACTCACCAATCAAACCACCGATACCTGCCCGTCTTGCACGTCAGCTAGAAAGGAGGGAAAAGAGACGTGACTCACCCGTAATGGCGAAACCGACGCCCATTCTCACCCTAGGTTATCGATGGAAAGCGACGTGTCAACGCATGCGACGGCAAGGATCGAGATCGGCATACCCAAGTTCCGTGGGGTTTGACGTCAACCCCAACATGGGCGCCATGATCCCGATATCTTGGACGGTTTAGATCTAAGAATTCACTCACAGGCCCTACAGCACGTACTAATTCCAGAAAAAAACCCGTATAACGATCCGAGGACTATTATGCTCGCCATCGAGCCGAGCCAGATCATGCCGATGAACAAGATGGCGCACGCGACGGTGGACATGATCGTGAGATCGATGACCCCAAGGAATGCCAGCAAAGCGCCAACCGCGAGCCGACCGACGAAGCTGCCCACACTGATAATGACCACCTGCATGACACGCTGTTAGCCTCATGCATTCGTGGTGCTAAAACGAGAAGCATACGGAGTAAAAGGCAAAGGTGGCATTGAGTCCATGTTTCAGAGTGTTAATTTGAAAGTAAAAGTAGGGATACGAGAACGCGGTTTGGAAAACCGTAAAGCTCTATTACGATGAGTTAGTTGCAGTCTAGAAAGTTTCCAAGCATCATACCCAAAAATCGTCAAAAGCGATGGAATCTCTGTAAAACACTTCTGCGTCGCCTTCCAGGTGTCGATCGATTTTAACTTCTGACTCACCACGCCATACCGAGGGCGTACGAGAACACATGACAGGAACAGCAACGCGGTGATGAACGTTGCACTGATTCGCACGCCTGTCTTGAACCCGAGAGGGCCATTCAGCAACTCATTCAACATGATTGTATGCGAGATACCGCCAAGTGCCACACCCGAAACGGCAACGGACAGCATGGCCGTTCGTCGATGTTTAAAGTGGTGTGAGAGAACGGCAAGGCTTGGGACATACATTAGTCCCTGGCCGATACCACATATGAGACCTTGAACGAGCAAGATCTGATCGACGTTCGAGCGTTGTTAAATAATTAACCGGAGAGAACCACACCTGGTAGTATTTTCCTGGATGTACCAGGGACAGCATGAAGATCGAGAGGGATATGAGAACGGCACCGCTGATGTACACATGGTAGCTATTGACATGGATGAGAATCGGTAATGGCAAATACCGATGGCACCTCACAAATATCCGTTATCAAACAAAGGGCCAGATATCGGACCCATGGCAGTGATAAGAAAGGTGGCCAAACTTCCGATCCATCTGTGGGGGATGATGTTCAAAGGCGAGAATGCGATAAGGATGATCGAACCCTACGAGATAGCGAACGCACTCTCGCTTTGGAGGTAATGTCGAGTGTAGAACGCTAATCACGAACAAAAAAATAGTCGGTATTCTCAGTAAAGAGTTACACCCCACCTTGATATACACCAAATGAATTTGTATACCTACAGTATTGAGTGTGAGAAGATGAGGAGATGAAATGCACATCACGCACCCATATCCACAAAACTGGGCAAGAAAACTATGACAAAACGTTAGTGAGAGAATCTATGACCGTTTGACTGATGCAAACTTACGCTCCCAATACAGTGCACCATGCATCTATACCGCCCTCGGTCAAATATGCTTCTGCTTGAATAGGAGATGGCAATGAATTGTCAACGGAACCCTTTGGGTCTCTAGTCTTTTCCTCTGCGGAACCAGGATCAAATGCAGAAGACAGCATCGTTCTTGAAAGGGAGAGAAACAAGGCAAGTCAGCCGTGTGAGATGGAACCCGCATCGTATTAAGACATTGCGAGCACAAAACCCTGGATAGGACATCTATCCATTTGCAAAGTTGTCAGACGATATAGATCTAGAAGTTCTCACGTCGGCGGCAGCCGCAACCGGTTTCTCCGAGAAGTTTTAGGAAATGTTGTCACAGATGATCATTTCCTAATTTGCACTATCTGATAGCTTCATCTAGCCTAACAAACAAATGAAGTCACTGGAATCGGCACTTCTGGTAGCGTTTGTCAAGAGCACGAACTCTGCGGGGCGGGACATCGCATGTTATTGGGTTGCTGTATAGATCGCGTACTGCATAGTCGGGGCACTTGAGAACCATCCACTGGAGAGCAGAATGTCACGAGTAAAACTGTAGAAAGAGAAAGCTGAGGGGGTGCCTTCGTAAAATGATTTGACTCAAAAGCATAAACTTACGGAAATCCATCCGATTATATCAAGCCGATTCAATGCAAAAGAAAGAAAAAAAGTCAAAATGAAACATAACGAGCGGGTGTGCTTACCAAAGTATTTGAATGTACACGTATGACGCCACAGGGGGGAAATAACGGCGACTGCACCCCACATAATGTGAAAGCAAAAGAGCATTACCATAGATCGCACGTGTCTAATCATGTCCTCCCACGTGGTTCCTACCGCTAGTCGTATTCCCTGTGAAACTCGTTATCAATTTCAAGGAAGAGACAAGAGAAACCAAACGTACGAGACGGGAGTTTCGAATTCGGACGCTCGAGGTAAGACAGTGGTTTGTGCCTGAGAGGTGACACGTACAGCAATAGCAGCGGCTGGCGCCGACGAATCGAAGGCCCCACTCTGCCATTCTCTGCCGTCGTCGCACCGAATGGAGAAAGATCGTACAGCATGCTCCGGGGGGTGAGTAGGCCAGGAAGAACAGGAATGGCACGTTCCTGATAAGACTTGGCATATTTAATTCATCGTAGGTGATCTCCTGTCTGCATCGGGCAACCTCGCCGCCATCGTCCATGGAAACTCGCCTTCCATTCAGGAGATCCACCTCCTTTTCGAGCGTGTGCCATCTGACGATCGCCGGAAAGAGCGACATGATTTCGAGTTGGTAACGAAAGCAAGGGAACATCCCGAAATGGGCTGATTCGTGGCCAAAGATCAACTTGGCCTCATTAAACCACTTTGCCAAGCCAGCCAGATACAGCTAGACAAAGACGCTCCGACGATTCGCATCGTCCTAGGCACACTGCATCGCCACGGGGGAGAGATCACTATCTAGCGATGGGCTGTTGTCCAACATCGCATGTTTAGGTGCGATCTATAGACGAGACAAAACAGTTCATCGGTGTCTCCGAACGATGATCCCCTTCAATTAGCAACAGGAGAAGCCGAGTCGTTTTAGAGATCCGAATTGCGACCAGCTCACCTCCACGTCCCAAGCAATGGAAGGCTTAGGAAGAAGCTCGAGGTCGGGATGTGATAACAATGTGACGCACGGAACGGAACCACAACGGCATGCTCGGACTTACCCACCGCATGACGCCATCAACTTGACTTTCC
>JBBPMF010001217.1:0-11163 GCA_038090175.1 Austroboletus eburneus
CTTTCTTTTGTTCTTTCGAGTCCCGCGACTCAAGGGATATCAGGACGAGCACCCACAATCGATGGATAACTAATCCAAATGCTGTATATCTTGACCAGCTAATACGTGATGGTGGACAACACGAGGCATTCGGCGTTCACCGAGGTCGGCAATGTCAAGCGAAGACGCCCACCCAACTCAGCTCGCTTGCTGCACCATCCGCTGGCACTCGCTCACCCAACCCGTTCCACCTGCACTCATCCACCCAACCCAGCAGTGTGCCACGCACCCGATCTTGGCGCCCGATCGATCCCATATATGCAACCCGAACCTGTTTGCGATGGAGTCGTGTCATCAATGACATGTCAACAGCGTTAGCTGACCAGGAGCGATGAAGCCCGATGCAGCCTCAGCAGTGCTGGCGTGGCCGCGATGATGAAGTTGCCCTGTGTGGGTTACCCGTACCCTTGGTGGACTCTATGCAACTCCCACTCGTTTCAATTCGCGTACATGCGCCCACTCACCCATTTTTCGTACTTAACACTGTCAGTTCTCTCACTGGCAGCAGACCGACAGTTGCAACGCTTCAAACTCAGCTTCAAATACTGGGACTTATCTATAGAAGTATACTACAGAGTGTAAGTACAATGCGTGAATAGTAAGTAGGCTAATCTTACCTCAGTACGAGACGGAGTTCGTGACTGAGGTAGAGACGCGCCGATACGAAAGTTATCTATGCGAGATTACATAATACGGAAGTGTTCGAGTCTGTTTGAATGTACCGTATACAAATAAAACACAACATTATCTTTGACTCTGTTTAGCTTGAGGAGCTCTGGGAGGGCGGGGTTGTTGTGAAAGAAAACTGTGCAGTTTTCAATAAATAAGACTTTTGCATCTCTTGCACGGACTGAGAACACAAGTAATGAGCAAGTAATTATACATCCCCAAGTGGCCAATAGGAAGGGAGCAGAACTCCGTAAACTAAAGGGGAAGAGACAATGAAACAGTGGTAAGACAAAGTACATGGCCCATGTGACACAAGGAGGAGATCGGGAAATGAGATCTCAGAAGAGTAAGATCAGGGGAAAGGGTCTGTAATGAAGATTGGGAAATCTACCAAGAAAAATTCTTGTCAGAGATAATCAGAATGATTATGGCATTGTCTAGAGTATAGTCAGAGGGAAACATTGTTCACAATGGGGCCTTGGGGAGGTACTTGTATAAGTTCACCAGACTTGTAACATATATTATATCTTGAAGCCTTCCCTGAGCTGGTCTTGCTGGATCTGAATCAGTTTTATGATGTGACCTATAAGCAGATGGTGGGTGCTTTTCCATGGCTGAGGGGTCTGAGACTGGGCATGTGTTGCATCATAGAGAAGCCAGCCACAAGCAATGGAGTGGTAATTGCTGTGCTAAAGTCTTGTAGATGTTGCAGATCTTGTTTGACAGGATTGATTCCACTGTCATCTATGATTATCCTTTGGGATCATGGGAACTCAAAAGGAGAATTGTCAGACTGTATGTGCACTTGAAGAGCCTTGAACCAATATTTGACCAAGATCAATGTGGGATATTCTTCAATAGGTGAGGAAGAGAAGGAATGGAAGTGGCTGGCATGCTGTCTTAAGCTAATGATGCCCTTATCAAGTCCAGGTATATTAATCATGTGAAGTCATGGTAGGCTGTGGAGTGGTTCAGTAGACCAATGCAAGCTTGATGGTTGAGAGACCTGATATCCTGACAGTTTTTCCATTCTATGATAGCTGTAAAATGTCTTCAATCTTTCTCTCCTGACTTTCCCTAGGATTTATTGTGCTGCCCATCGATTGTGCTCCAATTCCTGTTATTGTTGTTCAACAATACAAACTTCAAATCATCCATTCCTTTTCACTCCTCATGCACTGATCTCATTCAGCAAGTACTGTGATCATATGGTATGAGATTCTGAGAACCTGACCATCACCCTCACATGTGCAGTTGTTTTGGCACAGCACTGCTCCATATGTCAATATAGAGTGCAAAAAGTTCAAGTTCATTGTAATTAATGCCACCATGTATCTGAAAGAAATGTGGACTCATACTGAATAAGACATTCCATCTTGACAGGTTGTTTTGCATCACATGCAGTCACATTGCCTGTGTAGAATTCCAACAATCACACATGAAACCTGAAGATGTTGTATCACAAGGACAGTCAAGCAATTATGAGTCTGACTAAGTGCATAAATCCTATAAAATATGGACCTTATCTCTGTAATCAAACCAGTGACAGTAACCAATGCAGATGTGAACAGTCAAACAGTCAATAACAATGAAGATCAAATACTAGTGAGAAGCCCTGTCCTTGATCCAATGTCTTCACCCTGACATAGAGGGCATCCCCTCTGCCTGGCCAGGATTCTTCTGGACCCTCTTATATTACAGATTTTCACCAAGTCAACTCTGATCTTCTCTAATACTATTCAGTCACCTCTGGTGACTTTTCTCCAACATCTCTGACTATTCCTCATCCTATGTATGTTATGTTACATTATCTTCCCCTGTTCTTTTGTATCTTTATTAAGTTAGTCTCTATTTTATTGTGCAGTACTCAGGATAAGGTGCACAGCTCTGGCTATGTGACAAACTAGCACTGCACCAGTACTTTGCTACTTCTGTTTTTTCAACTCATACTATACTCCTTTTGAACTTCACTCCTCCATATATAAACTCATGTACTATATTCTTAGACCTCAGTTCAAATATCATCTTATTTTCCACTTCCTTTGACTTTGCCATTGATCTCATCTTAGCATTCTCTTATCTGAGTCTTGACAACTCACCCTTACCTTTGACTCTCTAACCATCCAGATCTCTAGTCTGCCCCATTCATAAATGTATGAGAATGAGTCTCAGACACACAGTAGTAGGTGTGACTATGTTACCTGTATGTTAAGTATGGGTCCATTGGGGACTGGGCAGCGAATGTTACAATTGCTATTTTCACCACTTAAAAACTTGCTCATGACAGGAGTTGAACTCCTGACTTCCTATATAAAGAAAGCCCCTATCAGCACAAGGCCACTGGGACTTAAACACTTTCCAGCATAACTTATCATGTGATTGCTTACCTCAGCAATCTAGACCACAAGTCACATGACTTGTTACATGTTCAAGGGCTAGACCCTTATCTCTTATCTATGATGTCATAATGACATCACTCCTCATATTTCACATGATGCATGCTTCCTAACTTTTTTCTCTCATGAACATGCTTCTTTATGACTCATGCCTTCTTATCAGCCAATTATGTATTTCTCTCTTATCATGGTACAATGACTCTTTATGGTATTTACACAAACATGTACAAACAGTAGAAGTAGTATATAAACCCCAGGGTGTCGAGGCTGGAGTTCTCAGCTTTGAAGTCTTGGAGATTTCCTTACAAGCTTATTGCTTTAAGGACCAAAGAGTTATTCCTCTTACTCTCTGCTTCATCTTTATTTGAGTTGTTTCAGTGAACTCTGGAGTGCTGGAGTTGATCGGAGGGGGTAGGGACTTTGGCTTCACCTTATGTGGTGCACCCTTGTCCAGTTCCATTGTCCCTAATTTACGAGGGGAGTGGAGCAGAGGTATGGAGTGACCAGAAGTTAGAGGAGAGTCATCAAGACTCAAGCGAGAGAACTCGTTGACAAGCTCAATGACAGAGAAGAGAACAGAGGACAGAACTAAGTTGATATTCAAACTGAGGGGCTAAGACATATTACAGCAGGTTTATATATGGAGATCAAAGTCTGAATATGATAAAGTCAGGATCAGAGTGACAGAGGAAACAGAGTACCGCTGCTGTGAACCTTACCCTGAGCACCACAGTGATGGAATGGAGACTAACTATGAAGAGAACAAAGGGAAATGTAATATAATGTACATGAGCACAAGAAGTAAAGCAGACACGGAGTAGCAGAGGACATAGAAGCAGAATAGCAGAAGTAATGCACATGGAGAAGCAGAGGGGACTTAGTGAGAATTTGGGATATGACACTATATGAGAATGAGTCTATGCATACAGGTTAGCTACAAGTAGGTAAATGAGTGTGGAATGAACATACCTCAGACACACAGTAGTAGGTGTGACTGAGGGAAAGGGAAAAAATACAACTGAGAAATATCAACAGTATTATGTAAGCTAAATTTGTACACTAAGCTAAATCTAACAATAAATTAGCAACATTGGACTTAGACAAGGGTACATCACATAAGGTGAAGCCAATGTTGCTCCAATCACAGTACAACTCCAAAGTTCCAGAGTGTCATATCTCAGATTCTTGCTAAGTCCCCTCCACTTCTCCATGTGTATCATCTCTGCTATTCTGCTCCTATGTCCTCTGCTACTCCCTATCTGCTTTCTGTTACAAGTCTGGTGAACTTATACAAATACCTTCCTGAGGCCCTGCTATGGACAATGTTCCCTTTGGACTATGCTTTAGACAACACCATAATTATTCCACTTATCTCCAATGAGGATTTCCCTTGGTAGTACTTCTTTTCTTCCTTATGGACCCTTTCTCCTGATCTCATTTTTCCGAGATCTTGTTCCCCGATCTTCTCCTTGTTTCACATGGGCCATGTATACTGTCTTACCACTATTTTGTTGTCTCTCCCCTTTTAGCTTATAGAGTTCTGCTCTCTTCCTATTGGTTACTTGGGACTGTATAACTAGTTGTTAGTCAATTGTACTCCCTAGCTAAATCTGTGCAAATATATGCAGTGTTTAGTCTCTCCTGTCTGAGTATCAAGTCTTAGCAGAGCAACTATTACTGGATCTCTATAGAACTTTGTCTTGCCTCTTAAGGAGACACTGAATTGAGGCTGAACGTTGCACATGTGTAACAAAAGATTTAGCTCTCTAATCCCTCTTGCTGTTATGCAAAGGAATCCTCAACAAACTGCCCAACATTTCTTATGGACTAAGAGAAAAGCAGCCCCCCCAGGAGGCTGAAGAAACTTGGAAAGAATGACAAGAATGACAAAGACTAGAAAGGATATCTAGAACCCTTTACCAGAATCAACCTCACTTCAATACCCCACCACTGCAAAGGATACCTCTTGTCACTGTGAGCAGTATTCCCACCCAGGAACCTCTCCTCCTCCCAGAATGAGAAGAGGATATGTCAGAATTAAAAGCCAGACTGCTGGATGAATTTAGTGGGGAACCTACTGATGCCAAATACTGGATCAGGGCAATGGACGCATACTTTACTATGAATGCTACAAAGTATAATGACATCAAAAAAATCTATACCTTTTTGAACTGAATGCCCAAGGGAAGAGGAGAAGCCTACACAGAAGTAGCATATGAGAAAATTGACAATAGAGAAATCCTGCCCGACTTGCTCACATGGAAGGATTTCAAAACCAAGTTTCTTGTCACCTTTTCTGACAAAGAAACTTCCACCAATGCTCAAAGGAAGCTCAGAATGATGAAAATGAAAGAAAGAGGACTTGATTCCATCAACTGATACAACATTGATTTCCGTCTTCTCATGGCTAAATCCCAGATCAAATATGACAAAGCCTTGATTGAAGACTATATGAGAGGATTAGATCCTGCCATCATGGAATAAATCATTAGAATAGAAAAAGAACCTGAAACAATCAAAGAATGGATTGACAAAGCCTCTGCCTTTGCTTGACAACAAGATTGGATTAAGGATATCCAGTCTGGATACATCTACAGAGAAAACTGGAGATCTGATGAAATGGATGTAGATGCAGTCCAGACCAGCCTAGGAAGAAGAATGCTATCATCAGAGGAATGAGCCTGACACACCAGGGAAAATAGATGCTTCATCTGCCACAAAGTAGGGTGTTCTACCAGGAACCACCCCCAAAACAAAGCCCCACCACCCTGTCCCCCTAGAAACCCTGCCAGGTTAAGAGAGGTGGTCACTAAGGAAGCTGATGAAATAGAGGAATACATAAAGAAACTTGAAATCTCAAAAAAGGTGGAACAAAAGGAAGTGTTGCAAGTTCTGAAAGAATGTTTCATTGATGAAAGTAACGATGAAACAATAGCCAGGGTAGAAATGAAAGACCCCAGCTACACAGATTTTTAAGAAGGGGACACAAAGCAGCTAAGTGCCCCCCCTTCCCAAATGACCTCTGTACTAGTATCTAGTGATCAAAAATCAATCCTCATTCCAATATCACTTGAACATAGCAAAGGTCAACAAGCTGAAACAACTGCATTAATAGACTATGGAGCCACTGGATCATTCATAAATCTTGACTTTGCTCACCAAAACAAACTTTCTCCTGAACAAATTCCCAGACCAATTTGAGCTATCAATGTGGATGGAACCTCTAATCAAGCAGGCCTTATAAGATATCAAACCACCATCTCCTTTCTTATTGGGAATCATCGAAGAACTCAGAAATTCCACCTACTTCCTGCTAGCAAGGAAAATGTCATCCTTGGGATGAACTGGCTTTGGACACAGAATCCAGAAATAGACTGGACCACTGGAAGGGTAACCATCAGAACAGAACAAGTCATCCCTCACAGACTAAACCTTATTGAGTAAGATGAAAGAAGATATCTAATCAGGTACTTATGAAAAAATCCTGATTTAGAAATTCTTCACAACTACCAAACCCATTACAACACTAAAGAAAAATATGTCATGAAAACTACCTTGTCCACAGAAATTGAAATGAATAAAGAAAAATAAAAAAAAGTTCTACTAAAGCACTACCAACAGTTCAAAGATGTATTCAAGGAAAATCCTCCAAATGTACTCTTCCCATCATGATCCTATGACCACACAATACACTTGAAAGTTGGATTCCTCCCATGATGAGCCAAACCCTACCCTCTCTTCCTGCCTGAAAGAGAGGCATGCAGAAAGTTTATTGATGAAAACTTGGCAAACAGAAGAATAAAACCATCCCAATTCCCCCAAGCAGCTCCTTTTTTCTTTGTGGATAAAAAGGATGGGAAGCTAAGACCTTGCCAAGATTATCAATATCTCAATGAGCACACAATAAAAAATGCCTATCCCTTGCCAAACATCCAGACCATCACTGAACAAATTGGAGAATCATCTTTTTTTTACCAAATTAGACATCCAATGGGAATATCACAACATCCAGATAGTCCCCGAAGATCGATGGAAAGCAGCATTTATCATCCCATTCAGACTGTTTGAATCAACAGTCATGTTTTTTAGGCTGTGTAACTCCCCAGCTACCTTTCAGGCATTCATGAATGACATTTTTTCTGACTACATTGCCAAAGGATGACTCATCATCTATATGGATGATCTTGCTATTCACTCCTCTGAGCCAAAAATACATGAGGAAAGAATGATGAAAGTATTGGAATGATTGAGGACTTTGGGGTTGAGATGCAAACTCCAGAAATGCACTTTTGACCAAGATTCCATGAACTACTTAGGAATCACCATTCAACCCAGTCTTATTGCTATGGATAAGGGGAAATTAAAGGCAATTGAAGAATGGTCACCCCCAACCTCCGTAAAAGCCGTTCGATCCTTCTTGGGATTCTGCAACTTCTACCAAAGGTTTATTCCCAACTTTGCCTAGAAAGTAAACCCCCTAAATCTCCTCACCCACAAAATAACCAATTGAAACTGGGAAGAGTCCCAACAACAAGCTTTCGATGAAATGAAACACATCTTCTCTTTTGCTCCAGTTCTAGCCCAACCCAATCCCAACAAACCCTTTCATGTTATGACAGACACATCCCTCTTAGCAACTAGAGGAGTCCTCATGCAGAAAAATGCAAATGGGGAATTACACCCCTGTGCCTATTGATCTGCCACCCTTATCTCTGCTGAACGGAATTACAACATCTATGACCGGGAGCTACTGGCCATAATATATGCCCTGGAAGACTGGCAATACCATCTATTAGGAGCACAACATCCTGTAAACATCCTCACTGATCACAAAAATCTTACATATTTTCACACCCCCCAAAGGCTATTCCGACAACATGTCAGATGGCAAATGTTCCTCCAAGACTTTCATCTGTCTTTCACCCATCTACCTGGAACACAGATGGGCCTGGCCGATGCTCTATCCCACAAGGACGAGATAGATATCACCCATGATAATGCCGATGTCATCCTACTACTGTTACGCTTGCGCAACGTCCAGTCTCAGTGTGTCCTTAAAGGCGACACAACATCCTATAGAATTCCGAAGGGGTTCTCTGCTGAGACTCCAGACTCAGGCAGGAAGGAGACTAAACACTGCGTATAATTGCGCAGATCTAGCTAGGGAAATATACATGACGACTAGCAACTATTTATACAGTTCGGAACCATCTCAGAATGGAAGGGGGATGGACAGAACACATGGTAAGCTACAACAGTCTCGTGGAGTCAATGACAGAAATGGGAAGACACAGTCGCCCAAAGAAGGGGCAAAAGGAGGAGCGGAGGTCCGTGACGAAAACAGTTCTAAAAGCACATGGCAAGAGTTACAAAAGAGGAAGAAGAGATGAACAGGGTGAGTCGAGAATGGGGATCTCCATATGACCATATGGAGCGTAGTCTTCAGGGAACAAGGTCCAGTAGCATTCCGGAGGCAGTCCATCTTCTGGATTCCATTCCGGTAGAGTGTCGAAGAGTTCCGATGGTTCCAGAATTCCAGAACCTTCGGAACCGTGGGAAGGTACTTCGGAAGCATCGGAACCGTGGGAATCAGTTCCGGAACCTTCAGAACTGTGGATACTTGTAACAACTACCAGATGAACTATTCATCTCTTCCTTGAACCTGACATTAACTGAGAAAATCCACTTATCCACAACCAAAGACCCCTTCATGCATGTTACAAGCATTAGAAGCTATGTATCAAAGCACACCTCCTATCCCACGATCTACCTTAACCAATTGGTCCTTTGATGAAGGACAACTCTATTTTAAAAATAGGTTGTACATTCCAGAAGAAGTCCGACAATCCCTTGTCAAGGAACCACACTTCTCACCAGCCATCAGGCACATGGGACATTTTCAAACCCTTGCTAACCTAGAAAAAGAATACTGGTGGCCAGGAATGACCTTGTTTATATGACATTACATCGCCGGATGCCCAACCTGTCAGGCCTCAAAGGTTAACACCCACCCCACTCACCCCTCTCTACTCCCTCTTTCCTCAAAGGCAATCCTCCCTTTCCAACAAATATCAGTCAATCTCATCTCTGGGGATTTGACAGTGTTATGGTCATGGTCAACCATGGTCTTATAAAGGGGGTAATTCTCTGCCCTTGTACTAAAATAATCGATGCTGCCGGAGTAGCATGTCTCTTTTTGGACCATGTCTTCAAAAGGGTTGGACTTCATGACAAAATCATATTGGACCAAGGCCCACAGTTTGCCTCTGTATTTGCCAGAGAACTCGCCCACCTACTCCACTATGATGTAGTACTATCCTCTGCATATCACTCTCAAACTGATGGAGAAATGGAATGTGTAAACCAAGAACTGGAAATCTATCTTTATATATTCTGTGCCAACTTTCCCGAGAAATGGACTGATTACCTACCCCTGGCAGAATTTCACCACAACTTGGCTGTACATTCCATCACCAGGAAATCCCCTTTCGAACTATTATTAGGTTACTCCTCCCAAGCTTACCCACCTATCGGAAAAACCTTTGTTCCTGATTTAGAATCCCATCTTTCAGCATTAATGGAAGCCTGCTCTGAAGCACAGGCCACACATGAGAGAGCAAGGTTATTCATGGAGCGACAGAAAAACACCAAATTCACCCCCTAGAAAGTAGGGGACAAGGTTTGGTTAGAAAACACCAACCTAAAGACAAACTACCCCTCCTGAAAACTCACCCCCAAGAGAAAAGGACCTTTCAAGATTGAACAAGTGCTATCCCCAGTATCCTATTGACTCTGCTTACCCCCAACTTAGAAAATCCATGATGTGTTCCATGCAGCTCTCCTCTCTCCATTTAAGAAAACCCAGGAACATGGAATTGGATACATAAATCCTCCATTGGAGTTAATAGATGGAGAAGAAAAATGGGAAATTGACAAGATTGTTGCCCACAGGGGAAGGAAGGGGTCCCGACAATTCCACATCAGGTGGAAAGAATATGGATCAGGGGATGACACCTGGGAACCTGAAACCAACCTGACAAACTCCCAAGAGATGGTAAATGCTTATAAAGGATCAAGAGGCCTGGAAATCTAACAGAAATGTCCCATTACTCCTCTGCAAAAGAATACTCCATTGAATCCTCCCATGAATCCCCCAGACTATCTCCACCAGCCCCACCACCCCTCCAGTCTGGAATCTTTGTTCCCAAACTATCCCCAGTTAGGGAACACCGACTTCCCACTATTTTCTGAAATACTCTCTTGGTATCTGTACTCGAGTGCCCCACCCTCTTCTCTATCTTGGTCAACCACCCCCTCTATGATGAAGCACCCCTCTTCCCCCCCCCCTTATTTCAACCTTTCAATGAATCTCCCTGGCCATCAGACTCAACTTTGACCAAGCTCAATCCAACCCTACCCTAGCCGACTCCATGGACTATGCCATCAAACATTCCCTTGCCAAGGCAAGAATTCAGGTGGCCCAACTCTTGGCCGATGTGGGAGTCTTTTGACTCATTAATACCTTTCCCCAACTTGCAATGGCTTCTTATCTCCAATCTATCCTCCAAGCCCTTACCGAAATCCAAGGAAGAGATTACTTTGCCGACTCCTCCTGGAATGAATCTATTGTATTCCCTGCAGTTGCCCCCATCATTGAGTGTTTTCACAGGGCCCGCCATGCCAGGAATCTGTTACGCGCTAGCGTAAACCCGAGGTACGAAGAACGTTAACGTCGCTGTTCAGCTGACGTGGCAAGGGTTTGACAGAGGGCTATCCTGTCGTAACTCAGGGACGAAGGGAACTGCGTGACTATGCAGTGACGAGGGTACAAAAGGAGCGCCTACTCAACAGTAAGGCGAGGACTGGGGACCCGAGAGGAATTGATGATCAAGGTAGATTTGGATAGGTCTAACTTGGGGAATACATCGAGGATATCAAGGGGTTTATATACGCAAGTTAAGAGTGAATAAAGCGGAGTGTAAAAGGGATGACTCGACTATAGAAAGCGATGGAATCGCGAAGAAGGGAAACGAGTCAGAGATAAGAGGTGGCAATACAA
>JBBPMF010001218.1:0-11146 GCA_038090175.1 Austroboletus eburneus
TATCACTGACTCCACGAGGCTGTTGTAGCATACCATGTGTCCCATCCATCGCCTTTCTGTTCCAAGATGGTTCCGAACTGTATAAGTAGCTGTCCGTTATCATGTATATTCCCCAGCTAGATCTGTGCAATTATATGCAGTGTTTAGTCTCCTTCCTGCCTGAGTCTGGAGTCTCAGCAGAGAACCCCTTTGGAAATCTATAGGACGTTGTATCGCCTTTGAGGACACACTGAGACTGGACGTTGTGCAAGCATAACAGTCAGTGCAATAGTAGATTGATTATCATTAAAAAGGACCAATGGCCATGTAAGTGATTTGAACATCTCACTAATGAGACAATGAAGCCAAATTGCTTCCTTGGTGGCATGTGTGGCAGTGACATATTTGAACTTCATAGCGGAGAAGGTAATAAGTTCCTGCTTGTGTGATTTTCACAGGATTGCTTCTCTGTTAATCAAAAAGGTGAGCATGACAATGATCTTGTGTCACATCATTCATGTCAACATATTCAATAAGACCTGATATACAAGTCTCAAAAATGAGCATGAGTGCTCTAGTTCCTGCAAGGTATCTGTAAATTCTTTTAACAGCCTCCCAGTGGTCCCAGCCTGGATTAGTGCAAAACTGAGCAACAAAATATGTTGCAAATGCAATGCCAAGTTGAGTCCCACTTGCAAGATGAATTACATAATGAGCTGACTGCCTGGTGATATGATATATTGCACATCTTTGCAACCTCACTCATAGTCTTTGGAGATTGCTTATCAGACAGCTGAATATGAGAGTCAAGAGGAATCAAAACAGGTTTGACATCAGAGAGATTATATTTAGCAAGAATTGCATTAATGTAGGGTTCTTGCAACAGGAATATGGTGTGTGCTACATGATCACATGTAATCTTCATTCCCAATAATCAGTTGATGGGACCAAGATCAGTGATCTGAAAGTGAGTCCCAATCTTGTCCTTAAAGGCATTGACAAGGGAAGGCAAATCCCTGGTAACTGTGCAATCATCAACATGGAAAGCCAGAATTAGGATATGTTGTACAATCATCACAACAAAAAAACCCCAATCAGCTTCCATGCATACAAACCTGAGTTCTTTGAGAGTGGCTCACAAATACTAATATCATTTCAGCATGCCTTGTTTAAAACCATAAAGAGCAATGAAAAGACAAGCAACAAGATTGCATCCCTGTTTGTCATAGTTAGACAGAAGTTCTGTTATGCTTGCACAATGTCCAGTCTCAGAGTGTCCTTAAAGGCAACACTAAGTTCTATAGAAATCCTGGGGGTTCTCTGCTGAGACTTGAGACTCAGGCAGAAGTGAGACTAAATACTGCATATAATTGCACAGATCTAGCTGCAGGAAATCCTAGCTAACTAGAAGTATTTATACAGTTTGGAACCACCTCAGAATGGGGAAGTGATGAAATGGAGCACATGGTATGCTACAATAGCCTTGTGGAACAATGGATAAAAATGGAATAATGCTATCATCAAAGGAGGATAGAAGGAGGAGCAGATGTCTGTGACAAAAGGTGATTCTGAAACACATGATTTTAGCTACAAAAGAGGAATGAAGGGAGAACAGGGAGAATCAAGAACAGGGATTACCATATGACCATATAAAGCATAGTCCTTGGGGAATAGAGTCCAATAACATTATAAGGGGGGTCTATCTTCTATGTTCCATTCTGATTGAAGAGTTATAAAGTGTTCTGAAGATTCTGAGACTCCAGAATCTTCAGAACTGTTGGGAAGTAACTTGAAAGCATCAGAATAGAGGAAACCAGATCTGGAACCTTCAGAAACACAGGGATTGCACTTACTTGTAACAAGTTCCATGAAAATAATTTCATTATTATCTAGTTTGCCATTTAGGAAAGCATTGTGAAAATCAAAGACATCTATGTCCTAATTGTAATGAGCAGCAATGGCAAGGATCAAGTGAAGAGAAGCAAGGCAAGCAGCAGGCACATAAGTGTTATGATAGTTGATGCCATATTGTTGTATAAAGCCACAAGTGACAAAACAGGTTTTATACTTGTCAATCTCTCCTGCTGCATTCTTTTTTATTTTGAAGATCCATTTGTAGCTGATGATGTTGGTACCCTTGCTAGATCACTTAATCACATTTCAAGTGTGGAAATTGGCAAGACTCTTCAACTCAGCATTAATTGCCTCCTCTTATTGTGGCCAATCTGGCCACATCTTTGCCTCATCAATTGTCACCAGTTTCAGACTTCCAGCCTCCTTGGTTCCCACAAGCATGGAAAATATTACATTTTCATCATTCAGTCTCCATGCCAACATAGCCTGTTTTCTCACTGCACCCACTACCACTGTCTGACAAACCCCAGATGGCAAAAGCAAACCACTATCAGGACCATCATGCATCCCAATGCCAGCCTTTAGCAATTGAATATAAGGTAAGTCTTTTTGCAAACAAGTGAAATTGTCATATCCCTAATCCTAGCCAACTCTGGCCCTTCAATCCTTAACTCCTGTTCTTCACTTTTCAGTTCCTCTGGTACTCCAGTACTTTGCTTTTTTGGTACATTTTAGTTATGTTATGCTTGATTCTCCTTATGTACTAGTCTTGCCTTTTGAATTTCTCCAACCCTGTGTCTGCACAGCTCCAGTCATATTTCCTTTCTGTCTCCATTTTCTTGGCTTTGGATATTTATGTTTCCCATCATTGCTTTTATACACTATCTCTGATATCTGTATATATAGTCCTATAGTGTCACTTGTACCTTAGCTAGTTATTGACTTAAACAACTTAGACAATCTGAACTTCTCTTGTGCTTCATCTTAATTCCTGCTTCTTCAAAATCTGGAACTACCAATGATCTGACAAGGATGCAGTGCTCCACTCTGAGTTGCTAAAGTCAAAGTCTCATCAGCTCTTCTTTGATCAAGACAACTCCAGAAAATCTCAGAGCTCCTTTGGAGTTCGTTCACCAAGTTTGATCCAGTCTTAACAGAAATGCCATGACTGATTGGTAAATTCAGTCAAGATATCCAGAGCAAGTGATGGCAGAGATGGGGAGTTAGAGACAAGTACATCAGATATAATATCAGATTTAATGGGTGCAACCAAAAATAAGTCAATACTATCACTCTCCAGTCAAATAGAAATCAACAGATAAATCTTTTGGAAGGTGACATTGCACTCAACAACCACAATGTGTTGATCAGGCAAGTATGTAAATGTGGTGTGCTGTGGACTCTGCATCAAATCCCATCCAATGGCCTTTGCAAGCACAGTCATCAAGTTTTGAACCAAACTGATCAAGAATTCAGCACTTTGCACTCTAGGGTGGTAAGTCACTCAAGTTAGGCTTCATGTCATAAAGCATTTCATAAGGTTTTCCTATCAAGGGCCCTGGTAGCTAACCTGTTTTTGACCCAGATAATGTGAAGAAGTACCTTCTCCCACAAATTCTTTGGCAAGCCACTAGCATGCAAGATGGTGTGCACACATTCCACAAGACAGTTGAAATGCTCCACAACACCATTGTGTTCAGAAATATCATGAGTGGTGAGTTTATATTCAATACCATTGGACTTCAAATGACATGTGAATTCATCAAAAAGATACTCTTCTTCATGATCAGAACAAAGGTGTTTTACAGAAACATCATGTTGTGTCTGTAATCAAGACTTGAGCTCCTGGTAAGCCTGAAATGTGTTAGACTTTGCTGCCATAAGGCTAATCCATGTGTAGCATGTATGATCATCAGTGAAGAAACTATAGTAGGAGCATCTTCTGGGAGTTTGAATTGATGAATGCCCCCAGACATCAGTGTATATATCATTATCAAGTTTGTTTGAACAACTAGGCTCATGAATTTTCCCAATAGGCTTTTGAGTGGCTTTTTCATACTCACATGAAGCACACTGACCCATAGTGCTATGATTCAGATCCAAGGTAACATGGTGATCATACCCATTGCCAACAACTCATATATAGTCCCAACTCTGATATGAGACAGATAAGAATGTAAATCTTCTATGATGAGCTGCTGTTACACTTGATATGGTCTAGCATAGGCCTGCAGGGGTTCTAGGGCTTACTGTCACTATACAGCTGACAGGATGAGAGGGCCTGACGAGGGGGTTCCTTGATAGGGAGGCTAAAGGCCAGCATAGGACTAATGTCAGGTCAAAGGAGGATCTGCTCAAGGGTCTTTCTTGACAGAGATTCTGGGAATCATTGAGGACCGAGTCTGTTCCTCCACTCCTCTGCTCCTCCACTTCTCTGCTCCTCTGCTTCTCTGCTCCTTGTACATTCTAGTTACATTACTCTTTGTTCTCCTTATGTACTAGTCTCACCTCTTAGGTTTCTCTGATCCTATGTTCACACAGCTCCACTTATGTTTCCTTTCTGTCTCCATTTCCCCAGCTCCGCTTACTTACATTTCCCATCATTGCCTTTGTACACTGCCTCTGACCTCCATATATATAGTCCTGTCTTGTCACCTGTACTTTAGCTAGTTATCAACCTAGATGACTTAGACAACCCAGACAAATCTAACTCCCCTGTCTTCTCTTGCTTCTTGTCATTCCCTGCTCCTCTGAAATCCGGGACCACCAACGATCCAACAAGGGCACAGCGCTCCGCTCCAAGTCACTGAAGTGTTACGAATTTTTCCTATGTTGTCACACTAAGGATCATATCGGGCTATGGGTACTGTATATAACCGTCACAGCCTCATACACCAGTATATAAGTCCTGGATGTGCAGGGATAATCCTTACGGTTTTCCTTGTTGCATCTAGGTATGTATTATGTCGTTTACACTACTTGTCTAATCAATGTCACATCTAGCGTATCGCTCGTCTCTTATTGAGTTCGCTCAACGATTAGTCTGACATTAGGAAAACCGTAATTTGAGCCTACTCGTCCACCGCTCGCTGTTGAGCATTACTCTGGCGCTCGACGACACCTCGGACCCTCGCTTCCCTCCCGCATCTGCCGTCCCCTCTCCCACCCTTGTATTCAGATCCTTATCCGACGAAAGTCGCGTCACTTCCCCATCATCATGTCCTACAATCCACCTGCCACCCCATTCATTTCGTCCACTCCTGCCCCTCCCGATGTTGCCGCATTCTCCGAACTCGAGATGTAATATGAAGCTGCTCAGCGAGAAATCGCTGCGCTTCAACAACACAACCTTACGCTTCTGGAACAGAACCATCAGCGAACCGTCGAGACCAATAATCTCAACGACCGCCTCCTTGCTCTCGAGAACCGCACTTCCATCCCCACTCGTAATACGTCCTCCACTTCCCGCCCTCTACCCCAATCTCCATCGGAGATCTCTGTTCATGCCCCCCAACCTCGACCCACGCTCTCCTCCCCCCGGGTTCAAATTCCTAGACCCGCTGCCCTAGTAGACCCTCACCTCACGTGGGACTGGGATTCGAATCTTGGACGTCATATCACGCCAGACTACATGAGGTCAGGAATTCGTCAAATCACTCCTCGTGTTCACCTACCTCCTTCGAATGCCACCGAACCCTCTCGCTCAAAGAAGTCCTTTGTCGCCAAACTGGATGAGTTTGATGGCAATAAGGACAAATACCTTGATTGGCTTAGGTCGGTCAAACTCTATATTTGCAGAAACCCAGATATCCGCGCGAGAAGAAGAAAAGATTTTGTGCGCATTGTCGTACATGAAAGGAAATTCCGCAGGGAGAGCTGCACATCGTTTCCAAGATTCGTATATCTCTCTGATTGACACGCTTTCGCTCTGGACGTGGGAGCAATTCGAAAGGTGGCTCGATGATCACTTCAAACCGAAGATGGTCACCCAACAAGCGCACAACAAGCTCGAAGCCCTTACCCAGGGAATCGGGTCCATTGAAGATTTCTTCACACGCATGGAACACCTCGCGGCTCAAGCGGGGTATCAACTTAAAAACGTGGGTCCATTCGTGATCAACATCGTACATCGAGGCATCCACAATTTTATTGTCACCCATGCCAAAAATCGTACCAATCTCGTACAATCCCTTGATCTCGACACCTGGCGCGAGGCCCTCATCGAATCAGAAGCTATCTTGGCCGATCAGAAAGAACAGCGCAAAGTGAAGACCTCGACTTCTTCCATTCCCCCACACCCTACACCTTCAACTTCGACATCACAGAAGCCCAACGCTTCTAATACCACCGACCACAAGGACGCCACAGGGACGACCTTTGGTGGACAAGGAAGACCGATGGACCTGGACCAAACAAAAGAGCGCAGCCAGGGACTGTGCTTCTATTGTAAGGAACAGGGTCATATTGTGCGCAACTATCCGAAGAAGAAATCATACGCATCACGGGTGGTAGAACTGGAAGAACAAATAAGATTGCTTACGAAGGACAAGAAACCGGATTTTGTAGACAGTCAGTGAGTGAGGTCGCCTCACTGACTCCCCCTGTTAGTAGCTCTCATTGTATTAGTACTATGAATTGATTTTCCGTATTATGCAACGAGAGTGAAAACAAAGACCAGGATTCGGACGGGAACGAAGGGCTCTCCCCTAAACCCTTCATAAACGAACTCCCTAGGGAACCGATACAGAGTAGACGGGAAGTTCGGCAAAGAGGACCGGTTCAGATTCTATCCAGACTGGTGGTCCAGACCATAGTCCCAGACGAAACTGGACCAAAGGGTGCATCGGCCGAAGGCCAAATGGTAATGGACTCCCTCTTGGAGTCGCCAGTCACTGTTCCGTCCAGGGAACACACGATCAAGAGGTGCACCCGGCGGTCAAGGAGTAAGTGGGGCAATCGTCCTCTTTGGTCACCCTCGGGGTGGCTAGACCAATGTTTCGCAAAAGAATCGACTGACATTTTAGTCTGGCAATTAAAGACATTCATACCAGAGAGTAGACGGTCAGAGGCAACCAGAATGACCGTCGAAGAACTGAGACCATTGAGACCTGAGTACCGACGAGAAGCATTAAGAGAAATCCGGAGAAATCAGCGATTCGTCAAAGGGATGACAAAAAATTCATTAACAATCCCCATGACCCTTACAACGACTGACACCCAACGTGTTCTCCAAGCCTCGGCACTGGTCGACTCAGGATGTACCGGCTCAATGATAGACGTCAAATTTGCGAATGCAAACAGACTCACCTTAGAAGAACTTCCTTGCCAAATCCCTGTGTATAATGCCGATGGCACAACCAATGCCGAAGGAAAGATATCTCATTTCGTGACACTACATTGCCGAATTGGCGATCACGAAGAGATAATCACAATGGGGGTTATGAACCTTGGCAAGGGACATGTCTTCTTAGGACACGATTGGCTACATCGACACAATCCCGAAATATCCTGGTCTAGCAATGAAATCACGTTCAAATGTGGACCAGAATGTTTCCCTCGGACAAACCTCAAAGACGAAGAGGAATCCGAGGAAGATTATCTAAGAAATGTGTCGACGGATATCGCCATCGAAGAGTCCAAAAGGAAAGGGTCAAAGACGTTTGAGGAAATCGTACCTCAGGAATACTGGGACTTCAGGGATGTATTTGCCAAAGAAAACTTCGACGAATTACCCCCCAGAAAACCTTGGGATCACGTGATCGACCTCAAACCAGGAGATCACATCGTAGACGGAAAGCTATACCCATTATCTCAAGTAGAGATGAAGGAACTGGATGAGTTTATTGACGAGAATTTGAAGTCTGGACGAATTAGACCATCCAAGTCGTCATTCGCCTCTCCCTTTTTCTTCGTTAAGAAGAAGGATGGATGATTACGACCTGTCCAGGACTATCATAAACTCAACCAAGCAACCGTCAAAAATCGATACCCGTTACCCCTGATATCGACCCTAGTAAATCGTCTTAAGAATGCTAAATTGTTCACAAAGTTAGATGTGCATTGGGGCTATAACAATATCTGTATCAAGGAAAACTTTTATCGCCAATTCATCCATGGATTCAGTACTATCGCCAAACCCCTTACCTATCTCACAGGAAAGGTACCATGGCAATGGGAAACGGCCCAAGATCACGCCTTCACCACGCTTAAATTTGCCCTCACTCATGCCCCTGTACTGAGCATCCCTACAAATGACAGAATATTCACAGTGGAGACGGATGCATCCGATATTGGTCTTGGTGGTATCCTTTGGCAGGAACAAGAAGGCAAGAAGCACCCCATTGCCTTCTATTCCAGATCCTTCCTCCCTGCCGAACGGAACTACCAAATCTATGATAAAGAACTCCTCGCGATCATGGATTGTCTCCATGAGTGGCGTCATTACCTCATTAATGCCACACACGAGTTCTTTATCGACACGGATCATCACAATCTCACGTATTTCCATCAACCACAAGACCTCACGCGTCGTCAAGCCCGCTGGATGAGCGACCTCCAAGACTTCCATTTCCTTATTCACCATAAACCAGGTCACTCTAATGCAGCTGACCCTCTGTCCAGGGGGCCAGACTTTGAAAAGGGGGTAGACGACAACACGCAAACAATCCTGCTGGACGACTCTAAATTTATACGTAAAATCGAGGCCAAAACCCAGTTTTTCGCAAAAAGATTATCATCAAATGCGAAAATTCCTCGACGAGAATCGAAACAAGCAGCGGGACATGATCTATTTGCGGCAGAAGAGGTCCTAATAGGAGCCGGGGAAAGAACCTGTGTTGATACCCAGATTGCCATTATGATCCCAGAAGGCACATATGCACGAATTGCTCCATGGAGCGGTTTAGAACTGAAAAATGGGATTCAAATCGGCGCAGGGGTGATCGATGCAGACTATCGCGGATCGGTCAAGGTCTTGATGTTCAATCAATCAACAGAATCGTTCGAAGTAAAACAGGGAGACAAAATCGCTCAGCTTATCCTGGAAAAAATCGACACTACATCCATCCAGGAAACGAATATATTGAATGAAACTGCAAGGGGAAATAAAGGATTCGGGTCTACAGACGTACGGAAAATGACAACCGACGAAATCATCATGCAAAGCCAACAACTAGTTGACAAACGTGCTGTCGAAGACCAGAAACAACACCCCCATGATTGGACTAATGACCAAGGAATTCAATGATGGAGACAAAGGATATATGTACCTGAGAGAGAAGGCTTACGAGAACAGATTCTTCGAGATAATCACGACGCCATTACCGCTGGACATCCGGAACAAGCACGTACTCGAGAATTGATCATCCAAAAGTATTGGTGGCCGAATCTCAACAAGGACGTTAAAGCCTATGTGAAGGGTTGCCAAATATGTCAACGAGTAAAAGGACGAATGGAGACTACATACGCCCCGCTTCAACCAAACGAAATTCCCGACGCTCCTTGGAAGATCATTTCCATAGACATCATTGGCACCCTGCCCGAGTCTCAAGGGTACGACTCCATCCTCGTCATAGTTGACCGATTCACGAAAATGATTCGAGTCATACCGATTCAAAGTACCATCACATCAGAGGGAATAGCAAGGAAATTCAGGGATCATGTTTTTAAAGACTTCGGATCGCCGACGAAGGTCATTAGTGACCGAGGTCCACAATTTGTGTCTAAATTCATGAAAGACCTCTATACTCTCCTGCAAATTCAAGGGAATCCTAGTACGGCATATCATCCACAAACAGATGGACAGACAGAACACTTTAATCGGGAGGTTGAACAATATTTACGCATCTATGTCAATCATCGACAGAACGATTGGGCAGACTGGCTTTTGATTGCCGAATTCACACACAACAATGCTGTTAGCAGTGTGACAGGATTTTCCCCCTTCCAGTTGATGTATGGTCAAAACCCAGAGATCCAGGGATCAGGATGGAAACAGGTCAGGATAGAGTCGGCTCAAGAGTTCGCGGACAGGATGAAGAGATCTCGTCTCGAAGCCGAAGCAAGTCTTACTAAGTCAGCTCAAGATATGAAGATATATTATGACCGTCATCAAAAACCTGCCCGCGAATATGCCAAAAATGATCTCGTTTGGCTCGAGTCGACTCATATCAATACAGATAGACCTATGAAAAAATTGGACGACAAACGATTTGGACCATTCAAGATCATTGAAAAAGTTGGCTTCTCGTCGTACAAATTAAAACTCCCACCGACATGGAAAATTCATCCAGTCTTTCATGAAGTACACCTTACTCCAGCACGTCCTGGTCAATATCCGTCTCAGAAAACTCCTCCTCCTCCCCCTCCCGATCTCATTGACGGTCAACTCGAACAAGAAGTTGAGTATCTCGTAGATTCCCGAGAGTGTCGTGGTCGAATCGAATATTTGGTTCATTGGAAGGGATTTCCAGTTGAGGAAAGAGAATGGCTAACGGAAACTAGATTGTCTAATGCACCTGACGCAGTAAACAAGTTTCATCGTCTTCATCCAGCCAAACCTCGTCCAGCAAAAACCAAACATCTTCGGTATTGCATTCTCAACCTCGCTCCCACCAATTCTCTCATAGAAGTCGACGACTTCGATAAACCCTGTTCATGTCCTGAATGTCGTCATGTTCCCCTTCCTACACCATCCCCATTATTCCAAACTTCTCAATTCCTCATGTTCCACAGACAGTATACACATCCAGCGTTTGTTGCGGACGACAAATCTTGAAAAGGGGGTAATGTTACAAATTTTTCCTATGTCGTCACGCTAAGGATCATATCGGGCTATGGGTACTGTATATAACCGTCACAGCCTCATACACCAGTATATAAGTCCTGGATGTGCAGGGATAATCCTTATGGTTTTCCTTGTCGCATCTAGGTATGTATTATGTTGTTTACACTACTTGTCTAATCAATGTCGCATCTAGCGTATCGCTCGTCTCTTATTGAGTTCGCTCAACGATTAGTCTGACATGAAGCCAAAGTCCCACTAGTCCCCCTTTCACCAAGACAACTTTGGAATTTCTTGGACCTCCTTCAGAGTTCATCCACCAAGTCTGACCCGGTCTTAACAGATGATAAGAATGCATGAGTCATAAAGAAGCATGTCTGTGAGAGAAAGAAGTAAAGAAGCATGCCTCATGTGATGGGCATGTTGGGCATGAGGTGTGATGTCATCATGACATCATAGATAAGAGATAAGGGTCTAGCCCTTGAGCATGTGACAAGTCATGTGACTTGTGGTCTAGACTCCTAAAGTAAG
>JBBPMF010001219.1:0-11143 GCA_038090175.1 Austroboletus eburneus
ACACACATGGGTCCCGCCGATGCCCTCTCAAGAAAAGATGACATATACACTGAATCTGACAATGCTGAAGTCATCCTCCTTCCAGAGGACCTCTTCTGTAAGCAGATCAATCTCACCTTAATGGATAAAATTGCAAAATCCACTCCTTCTGATTCTTTTGTCCTCGTTGCACTTGAAAAGATGTATAATGACACCACCCCGCTTCCTAGGACAAAACTGTCCGATTGGACCTTCACGAATCAAGAACTCTGTTTTCAAGGATGCCTATTTATCCCTGAACCCGCTCGCCAAAAACTAGTCCATGATCTACACTACTTCCCAACAGGTGGACACATGGGTCATTTCCGAACACTAGCTGCTCTAGAAAAAGACTTCTGGTGGCCAGGAATGTCCACATTTCTGTGGCGTTTCATTGCTGGTTGTGCTACCTGTCAAGCGAATAAAGTAAACACCCATCCTACATCCCCCCCTCTGATGCCCCTAAAATCATCAACATCTCGACCCTTTCAACAGATCTCCGTGGACCTTATCTCAGGACTACCCCCTGTCTCTGGATTTGACTCTGTCATGGTCGTGGTCGACCATGGCCTTTCGAAGGGGGTAATTCTCTGCCCTTGCTCCAAAACCATTGACGCACAAGGAATTGCCCAACTCTTTTTTGACCATGTGTTTAAGAGATTTGGCCTCCATGACAGAATCATCTCGGACAGAGGCCCCCAATTTGCATCTGTCTTTGCCAGGGAACTAGCACAACTACTCCAATATGATGTGGCCCTATCATCCGTCTACCACCCCCAAACAGATGGAGAAACCAAACGAATGAATCAGGAACTTGAAACCTGTTACACTTGTGCAACATCCAGTCTCAGCATGTCCTCAAAGGCGACATAACGTCCTATAGAATTCCGAAGGGGTTCTCTGCTGAGACTCCAGACTCAGGCAGGAAGGAGACTAAACACTGCGTATATTTGTGCAGATCTAGCTGGGGAATGTACATGACAACTATGGGCTACTTATACAGTCCAGAACCATCTCGGAACGGAAGAATGATGGTCGGAACACATGGTATGCTACAACGGCCTCATGGAGTCAGGGATAGAAATGGGATGACACAGTCGCCAAAAGGAGGGGCGAAAGGAGGAGCGGAGGTCTGTGACAAAAACAGTTCTGAAAGCACATGGCAAGAGTTACAAAAGGGGAAGAAGAGATGAGCAGGGTGAGTCAAGAATAGGAATCTCCATATGTCCATATGGAGCATAGTCTTCAGGAAATAGAGTCCAGTAGCATTCCAGGGGTAGTCCATCTTCCGGTGTCCATTCTGGTAAAGTATTGAAGAGTTCCAATGGTTCCGGAATTCCGGAACCTTCGGAACTGCGGGAAGGTACTCCGGAAGCGTCGGAACTGCGGGAATCAGTTCCGGGACCTTCGGAACTGTGGACACTTGTAACACCAGTTGCAGGACATGCAGGATGACGCATGGGATGGTGATGCAGCGGCGGCCAGCTCTAGCTCTCTCCTACTGCTCGTAGAGCAAGCCATCGACGACCTGGCCGACAACAAAGCTCAAGAAGTGCCTGGTGCACGGCTGCACCATCAAGGCAGCAAAGAGACCCTCAAACTCAAGAACTACAACTGGTTCGGGCATGACAACAGGCACAATGATGAAGAGGAAGAGTGGCGGTGGGTCAGTTTTCATTTCGTTTTGTCGTTGCGTCATTTTTTTTTGTTTTTTTTTTTGTTTTTTTTTTGTTTTTTGTTTTTTTGTTTTTTGTTTTTGTTTTGTCAATTGATGTTCTCGCTTGCTCATGTTTGCTCTGCTCAAGTCACAGTCACCTGATGACGCAAAGGAGGATGTCAAGGTGGACGTCTACATGACACTCATTTCTGCTGACACATTGGAGATGGAGCGGCACACGTTCTCGGTCGAAGTCACGCAAGTTGAGCCAGTTGACAATCTCATGCACAAATGGCAGACAGACACACAACAGCTGACCGAGCAGCTGTCTGCGAAGGTTCCCCAGCTTGCAGGTGAGTGGTTTTGTTGCCAGTCCCATGCCATGCGAGTTGCGATGGCTCGGCCACCACTCATGGATGCTTTCATGCAGACGCCACGGAGATCTGTTACCCCGATCCTGTGTGCCCTGAATACAGCTGGTGTCTCAAGGCTGTCACCACTGCTGGATTGAACATCCTCAGTGTTGCTGCTAATGTATCTACTGTGCATGTTCCCACCCACAACTCCCTCAAGCTCATGGTCTCTTTTTACCCAGTGGTGGGCCAGTCGCCATCACTCCCTGTAGCCCGTCCAATGATGCAGATGCCTCAGTCTGGTGGTCATGGTCACTCCTCAAAGCAGTTGATCAAGGGTGCTGTCACACTTGAAAACGAGGCTGGTCAGATTGATCCAATGGTCTGATGGTTGACAGAGCAGGCACAGGTACAGGAAGGCTACATGGAATTCAAGCAGGGCCAGCATCATGTGCAGGCAAATGCTGGTGTCGTGGCATTGTGGTGGTTTGCCGTTCGGTTTTCCGAGCGCTACAGCAAGATGCCAGTGCCAGTGCAGGCACATGAGCATCCTTCAGTCGCTTTCTTGTCTTTCTCACTGTCTCTTTCCAGCTTCCGAGTGATGGTTTGAAACAAAAAGGCTGCAAGCGGCCAACCCGGCGAACTCGAAAATACGAGATTCAGCAAGCGCTGGGGGTGGGCTCAACATGGATGTCGGAGGCCATGAAGGCCGTCGCCCTTCTACGGAAGTATGGTGAAGATGGTGTGACACCAAGGCAAGGTGTCATCAGGGTATGTAATGATCAAGTGTTGAAGATCAGGACACGTGCACTGTTGATGAGGCTGAAGAAGGAGGAAGAGGGAGAACAGAGAGGATCAGAGGAAGAACAGGAGGAGGAAGAACAGGATTAGGAAGTCATTGATGTGTCGCTGGAGCTGATATGGAATCATATCACGATATCATGTATGCATGTAAATGTGATATTAAATACAACAAATCAGCCTGTGGGATCACCATCCAGGACAGGGCCTTCAGGGATAATGAGCACTGGCCTCCAGAACAGCCTTGTAGCCCAGTCCACAGTCCCTTTGCAGGTAGTCACAGAAAGCACGCACCTTGCCAAGATAGGCAGAGTCACTCTCATACTTCTCCTTGATAAACCTCAGTGCAAGAGGCATATTCCAGTTGGGCTTGGCTGCAAGTTCTTCAATGAGTGTGGTAACCTTGATGCATCTTCCTCCCTCAGTCTTGAGTGCACCCTCATTTCTTCACCACTTTGCACCCCAGTGCTCCTTGAGCTCACAGATTGAGAGATGTCCCTTCAAGCCCTCTGTATATTCTGTTCACAGCTCTGTGATCACTCTGACTGGCTGGTACTGATAGTAAGGCAGCCAATCACCATCTTTCTATTCCCACTTGTGAACATCAATCTGTGAGCTTCCATAGCATTCGACAAGGGCTGTCCACATTTCTGACTGTGAATCCATAATAAATCCCTGAGGTTGGAGCTCAACAGCACGAGGCTAATTGGTGGTGGTAGTGATGGAGGAGCAGTCCGAACCTTGCACTGTGGCAGAGGCCATGATTGGGGATGGGCTCTGACATGTCGGATGTGCCAGCCGAGCAAGCAAAGTGCTCTGCATGCCAAGGTGCTGTTGCACCTCGAGACGGAGTGCCTTGTTCTCCACCCGCTGTGCCTGCTGCTCAAGTGACATGTTGGTGATGATTCCTCACAGGCTGGAGATCAGGTGCTGTGGCAGGTTCTGAAATGTGAGCCTTGACATTTGCTCTGCATTGGTCACCTGTTGAACCGACTGAGCTGCGAACGAGCGAAACTGGGGGGTAAAACGACTCAATAAAGAAGAAGTTTAAAGAGTAGAGTGAGCGACCACTTCGGTTCTTAGAGCAGTAAGCTTGTGAGGAAATCTCCAAGACTTCAAAGCTGGGGACTCCAGCTTCGAAGCCCTGGGGTTTATATACTATTCTACTGTGTGTACATGTTTGTGTAAATACCATAACGAGACATCATACCATGATAAGAAGAAAATACATGATCGGATGATAAGAATGCATGAGTCATAAAAAAGCATGTCCATGTGAGAAAGAAGTAAAGAAGCATGCCTCGTGTGATGGGCATGAGGTGTGATGTCATCATGACATCATAGATAAGAGATAAGGGTCTAGCCCTTAGACATGTGACCAGTCATGTGACTTGTGGTCTAGGCTGCTGATGTAAGCAGTCACGTGATAAGTTATGCTGGAAAACGTCTAAGTTCTGTGGCCTTGTGCTGATAGGGGTTTTCCTTATATAGCCGGTCAAGGGTTCGAGCCCTGTCATGAGCGAGTTTTTAAATAGGAGAAAGAGCGTTCGTAACAGGGGGTGTTGAATGGATGAAACTGGAAGAGCAGAAGCTAGGGATGTTGCGAGTAAAAGACAGCACAGTCCTGAAGCAGGACAGTACGAAACCAGGAGAGAACTGAGAGAAACTGCCTGAGAGCAATGTCGATCGCTAGTGGAGACTCTTGGACACAGTCCTGCAGCTCTGCCTGGGCCAGCTCAATGAAGGGAAATATCTTGACAAGCAGATCATGGGGTGGCACTGGCAGGCACGACAGACAGCAATCAGCTGAGCATCAGAACAGACAATGGCCAAGACTGCTCACCAAGGCAGCCACGAGGGAGTGCATGTTCCTCTGGACAACGGCCATTGTACATGGCAGCTCCCAACAGTGCATCCAAAGGGAACACACGGTCATAGACTGAATTGAATGAGCCACTCTCGTTCCAGCCACCCAGTGCCTTGGTGCCGCTTGTACTGGCACCATGAGCGTGTGCAGTCAATGCTGCATAGTGGCGACCCGCATGGGTCTTCTTTGTGATGTCAACATGATTGTTCCTGTGCATGACCGTGATGCGCTCATGATGGTCTACAAACAGAGAAGAGAGCGACGGGCTCAGTTCATGGGCTGCTTCCAGTGCTCACAAGAGCACGCTCGACGAGAACTCACTGTCATATGACATTCTCTTCGCTGCAGATTCAGCATAGAACACATATTGGGAGTACCACTCCCGACAGCCATATTCGCCATATTGCTTGTTGGTGAAATCGGGAACGAAGCTCAGAGGTGAGCAGTCAAGAACATTAAAATGACCAAAAAACATCAACACCAGAGCTCCGACCGCACAGAGCTTGACATGATGGTGTCAGATGACACCATGTTCATCCACCCATCCATGTTGATTGTGCTTGGCATTGTCAGCAAGAGCGGCAAGGATCTGGGTAATGTTGAGCATCCGCTGGTCCATTCCATGGCAAGCAAGCCCGAGCGCTCCTCACCTCGACCTTGGTGGACTGACTCAAAGGGGTGGTGGCCAGGAACAGGTCCAACCACTGCAGCATGCGACAGCTCTCCCCATGGAAGGCTGTCGACGCCGAGAGCAGCAGCATCGCATGGTCCCGCAGACCGACGAAGATGTGCTGTTGGCCACTGAAGTGGGTTAGCGCCCAGAGCGAGAACCAGGTGAGCTCCTCTGTGAAGTATGTGTCTGCCATGGCGTCCTCATCAGACCTGAAAAGGTTGCACAGTAATAAAAGAGGAGCTGAACAACGTACCCAACGTGGTTCCCACAGCCTTGATTGTCTGGGACTTTTCGATCCTGCTCGGCTCATTGTGCTTTGACGCCAACTCAAATGCACGAATGTGTGTGTCCTTGCAGAGACTCGCTCTGGTCTCATGGTCCTGGGAGTACTCGTGTTCATGGTTCAGCCGGTGGTTCTCCAGTGCATTGATGACCTGGGCGATGTGGGACTTGCCCAGCGAGGAGCCTTCGATCAACTGAGACTTGCTTCCCTGCTTGAGCTGTCATGAGGAAGCGAGTTAGCAGTTGTGGTGTGTGACCTGAAATGGGGGCACATGCAGGGCAGGACATACCTTCTCGCAAGTGGACTCGTGGTGAAGGGACAAGGCAACCTTTGCCACGGTGACAGGAAATGTGGGGAGCGCTGCTTGTGAGGGATTGGCAGCAGCGATTCGTGACTGCTCCTTGTCGAACCACACTCGGTAGTCTGCACCTGGCATGGGTAGCACTTCGCAGTACCTTTGCCCTCCATTTCCTTCTGTCCAATTTGCAATCGGACCTCATGTGTCTTGTGCTCAAGCAACACCAGTGCCCGCTGTGTGCATGGCAAG
The DNA here is from genome assembly GCA_038090175.1 of Austroboletus eburneus. NCBI lineage: Eukaryota > Fungi > Basidiomycota > Agaricomycetes > Boletales > Boletaceae > Austroboletus > Austroboletus eburneus. The sequence goes on from JBBPMF010001219.1 coordinate 6,200, forward strand.
GTCACGGCATTGATCATGCCCTGGGCAGGATCTGGGGAGGTCGACGTTGGGAATGGCTATGGCTCAGACATGCCAGTGCCGTGTGAGCAATGCCCATTGACATCAGTGGCCGCTCGTCGTGGACCGATGATCTTGATCACTGGCCTGGATGGCTGTGGCGAGGTCAGGGTGGCCGGCATGCTATCGCCTGCCACACGAGCGTGCTTTGCGGTGTGTGGCAGTGACTGGTCTGGGAGCAGGGGTGAAGCAGGGCAAATGGATGCCATGAGAGACCGTTGGACAGTGTCAGTTGCTCGGCTCACATTCGTCGAAGGAGAAAGGAGGGGGAGACCAGACCAAGCATGGGACCCGGGTGTCTGTGCTAACGGCCTCTTCACTTAAATTCTGATGCCAAGCTACGGAGAGTACATGAGTGACAGGCGGGTGGATGTGAAGGGCAAGCAGAGCACTCGGAAAGTGACTTACTCCTGCCATGATGCTGCCAGCAGGCTGTTCTTCCATCATTTCGATTGTTTCATTGGAAACTAACAGGGCGGCGAGCGAGCCATGAGCGATCACAAAGAGTGAAAGAAACGAGACATGGCTCACCGCACTCAGTGGGCCGTTTCGATTCTTTCAATCAGGCATGGTGCTCCTGGACTCGGACGGAATGATCGAGCTGATCGGCATGGTGTGAGCAATCGAAGAGAGTGAAAGAAAAGAAAAGGAAAGGAAAGGAAAGGAAAGGAAAGGAACATTACCATATTATCATTCATTCCGTTCGTTCTCCGTTCAGTGCTCACAGCACCGGAAGTGCTGGCAGGCTGCTTGCTGATGAGGGAGTGAACGCACTGAACGGCACAACAAAAACAAAAATGAGACGAGAAAAGGAAAAGGAAAAGAAAGAAACAACCTCACTGTGGACAGCTCCGATCGTTTCATTGGGAGTTCGTGGCAAGGCGGGCGAGTTGGAGAGAGCAAAGACAACGGAACGGCGGCAAGCTTGCCACCGATCCCTTCCGATCCTTTCATCGGATGCTTCATGGCACGTGAGCAATCAGAGGGAGCAAAGAGAGCGAGAAGAACAAGAGAGTACATACCTGCTCGATCAACCCGATCCTTCCATTCGGAGCAAGTGGCGAGTGAGCGATCGAAGAAAATGGAAATGAGCTCATCTGCCAGCCGGCCCGGTCCTTTCGACTGCTCCTCTTCGTTGGGTGGGTTGCCCCTCCCCATTATATGGGACAGTGCAGGAATGATCAAAGCGAAAAGGGAGAGAGCGTGCGGTGTGGTGCGTTGCATTGCGTTGCATCGAGCACGATGGACAGACCGATGGCAGAGAACGAACAGAGCGGGAAGTGTGCACCCTGCGCGTGTGCCTGCACGAAGAGCCAGCCAGCGGCTGAGTCATGCTGCTGAGTCAGCTGACCTCGGCATCTTCCCCTTTTTCTCTTTTTTTTTTTTTTTTTTTTTTTTTTTTTTCTTTTTTTGGTTCTCAGGGTCAGACCTGCTCCCATGCCAGGTGCAAGGGCATGTACTGGCATGGGACCTCACTTGGGGTCACCACAGGGTCACCACGAGGTCACCAGGCATGCTTGGCGCCACCGGATATACCCCATGTACATAGAAAAGAAAATCGGTCATTTCACTTCGTTTTTTGTAAAAAATTTCCCCCGCTCGCAAACCTTACAGCCACTCCCTCGCTCATGATGTCACATGTCCACCTCAGGCAGCACTTCTCAGGTTCAAATATAAGCCTAAAAGGCTGGTTTCGGATGTTACAGCTATTTGGCCTCTAAGGGTTCCAAGGTTCCCAGTTCTAAAAATAGAACCTTGTAACTCTTCCTTTGCTGCCTTGTGAGGTGCATGGGAGGTGCATGGGAAGTGCATGGGAAGTGCATGAAGGTGTGTGGGAGGCTCATGGAATGAGCTATGAGGTTCCTGACCCTTATAAAAACTTCAACATTTCTAGTTGAACCACAAGGCCTGTTGTAACCTCCTTTGTCTTTCACTTGTCCCCAGTCTCAATGCCACCCTGCCCAGTGACTTGAAGGACACAGCCATCTACAACAGACCTCGGTTGTCAGTTTGAAAGTTCTAGGTGACCATGCAATAAGGGCCACACACAATGCTTAGTTCAAGTCCCTGGTCAAGCTGTTCAACATCAGGCCTATGTTGAATGCTTGGCTCAACTCCAAAACAAGTGACCTTGTTCAATGTCCCCTGCATCAGAGACTATACCTAATAGTATGTTCGCTGAAGACTTTGATCATGTTGAATCAGACACATGTTTTTATCCCATTGACAATAATAGGGATATGGCCATTTATTCGTAAATTCAACCAGCACAACCAATGGAGGTCAAGAGCTTCAAATCCAATTCACAAACATGGTGCACACTCCCTGATGCAGCTGCACAGCACCTTTACTTACAGCTGGCAAGCTCTTTTGCCCAAGCTGGTTGAGCCTTACTTGCAATATTCTTCATGAACCCTCAGCAAGCTGTTTGATGTCCTTCCCAGTGTCCTCTCTTGCTGTACGCAACCTATCTGTGACCAGAGGACAATACAAATACTTTGTCTACAATTTGATCGTGGGTCGGTTTTTTTTTGTGGTATAACAGTCTAATTTCAGATAGATTTTGCCTTGTACGATATTGTCAGCTGCAAGTATGCTTCACTTCCTCAAGTTTTGCTTCAATTTGGTCTTTTCTCATCATTGCCAAGCCAACCTTGCATGGCAGTCTTTGTGGAACTCCTTGCCTTTTACAGAGCACTCTTTGAGTGTTCCTGTGATGCTATCAATGCTCTCGCTTCGGCCCTGCATACACATTACACTCGGTGCAGATTCCAGGTGGTGAATAAGGTGGTAGGAAGTTATGCTATGCTATATTTCCTGACATCTTATGAAGAATTTCTTGATCCAGGGACAACCAACTCTAGACCCCTTTCACCAAAGTTTAGGGAATGCTGTGCAATGGTATGATATGCTTCTTATGGAGGTTGAGTGTCGAATGGAAGACTTTCTTCAAAGTTCTCACAACCATGTGAAAACCTCGCTGTCATTGAACAACAACACACTCTCTTCTGAGCTGGAGCATGTCTCAGACCTGCCTCTAGATGATATATGTCCAGCAGCCATCCTCTCTCAACACTGCCCAGCATGCTTTGGAAGGGTTGTATTTGGAACTGCCCTAGATGATGGTGGTGATATCTATGTTGCAACTGATGGAAATTTTCATCATTGACACTGATGCACTGTGGGTGACAGCCCCTCATTTTATGATTCCTCATATTTTCTATTCAAAGAGCTGGTCAACACTATAGGAGATCGAATTAAGAAGGCACAAAAGAAGCCTGCCAAATCTTACCAACAGATTGTTCCAGATGAAGCCATAGATGAGTGTGAATTATCTTACAAAGCAGCTGACGAACACAAGGAGAAGGCTGCCACAGAAGCTTTTGATGACACAGGCCTTATGGCTCTCATATGTTGTCACGACATACCACTTTTTTTTGCGAACATCAATACTCCTGGCAAGCAACAGAAGTTTCCCTTGGCTCTTATACAACACTTATTCAGTCTCCTTCCTTCATGGGTGACTGTCTTTGTTTTATATGATGTCGGATATGTCTTATCATGCACTTTGTCAAAGGTAAGTGCCAATTGGCTTTTTTCATTACTTACTAATGATTCAAGTTATTATGATATTCTGCTGGATGAAACTGTTCAATGCCTGTGCTTCACTACTACTGTGATGCATACGTATGGACATGAATGAGTGTGTCAGCTTGTGTTCAACCCCTGAATAACAACTGGTCTAGGCCTTTCTGATGGAGAAGGCACCAAACACCTGTGGTCCTGCATGATAAAGTTGATTGGAGTTGAATGCTCATCATTGATAAGGCACTCATAGACCTTTACATGCATGTTTTCATGTCATGTCAGTGCCACCGCCACATTTGGATGATCAATTGTCAGGCCACTGCCATCAGCCAGGAAATTAAAGCTGACCTTGGTGATTGGATCAAACACCGGATTCATCATGGCATACAGGAACAAGGCAAAATAGCCCACCAACAGATTGATGAAAATGGATGCGATATTGAAGGGCTCCGGGTGCAATGGGTATTGCAAAGAAAGTCACAGCTCACAATTAGAGCTTGTATGTGCATGTGCATGTTTTTTGTTTTCTGTCTGACATTTTCATTTGTAGATGCTCCAAAGCATCTTAAAAAACAACTCGACATGATTATTTCTCTTTAGTCTGACCTGGACACCACTGACAAAGCCTTGCAGGCTACAAGAAATGCAATCACGAAGGATGAGCTATCACATGGAACTATTAATGTCCTTTCTGTTACAATTCATTGGCCTCCTCACCCTTTTTCCTTGATGCTTACTTACCATTGTATACCAAAGGGGTTTTAGCCCTGCTGTTTGAGTCCCACTTGGGCTCTTTTCTTTTCCTTGACCTTTTCCCAGATTACTGCTTACATATTTAGCATGACTCATCCGCAGTTGTATTACAGATACTTTTCTGATGCCATCACATCTTTCCATAGTGACTCAGCCTTCTTTGCGATTCCATCGCTTTCTGTTCACTGACTCACCTTCTTTCATGACCTACCCTTAATCATTTGACTTGTGTATATAAACTCTTGGTACACTGCTGTAGATCTCCATCCTAGACCTCCTACAATCTACCTTGTAACTTGGATTGTCTTTGATCCCTCAGTCCTTATCCTACTGTTGAGTGGATGCTCCTTAGAACCCCTTTGATCCACCGCTAGTCTTGCGGTGTCCTTAGAACCTCTGCCAAGAAATACCCTTGCCAGACTCCTTTGATCCCATCTCCTTGATGGTCCTCAGAACCCTTTGATCCCATCTCCTCGATGGTCCTCAGAACCCTTTAATCCCATCTCCTCGATGGTCCTCAGAACCCTTTGATCCCATCTCCTTGAT
>JBBPMF010001220.1:0-11131 GCA_038090175.1 Austroboletus eburneus
GGGTGCTTCATCATAGAGGGGGTGTGAGACAAGGTAGTGGTAGAGGGCTGGACATTCAAGGATCGATACCAAGAGGGTGTTTTGAAAAATAGGGGGGAGTCTATGTCCTCAGATAGGAGGTAGTTCAGAAATGAAGATTTTGGACATGAGCGATGAAGTGGAAGAGCAGAGATGATATACATGGAGGAGTGGAGGGGACTTAGCAAGAATTTGGGATATGACAGAGTTGCATAGTCCAAAAAACATTATGGTTCATTTGAACAGTCCGAAAGGGGTGATAAAGGCTGCTTTCCATTGGTCCTCTGGTACTATTTGTATGTTGTGATATCCCCATTGGATGTCCATCTTGGTGAAGATAGTTGAGTTCCTTATTTGTTCAACAATGGATTGGATGTTTGGCAGGGGGTAAGCATCCTTTATTGTGTGTTCATTTAGATATCAATAATCTTGGCAGGGTAGTTTCCCATCCTTTTTATCAACAAAGAAAAAGGGGGCCGCTTGGGGGGACTGCGATGGCTTGATTCATCCATTTGCTAGATTTTCTTCTATGAACCTTTTGCAGGCTTCTTGTTCAGGGAGAGACAAGGAATAGGCTTTGGCTCATTTTGAAATGAACATTTCCTTCAGTTTGATGGTATGATCATATGCTTGTGAAGGAGGTAGAACATTTGGGGGGTTCTCTTCAAATATGTCCTTGAAGTCCCTATAGTCTTTTGATAACTCCCTTTTTTCCTGCTTTTTCTCCATCTCCAGTTCTGTGAATAGTGTTGTTTTCATGATGTACTCTTTGGTGGTTTTGTATCTTTCACAGTATGCTATATGGGTCTCAAAATCGGGATCCTTCCGGAGATATCTTATGAGGTATCTTCTTTCATCTTTTTCGTCCTCCTTCAGAGTTTGTTTCTGGTCCCAGTTTGGTAGTTGGAGAGTTACTCTTCCTGTCGCCCAGTCTATGTCTGGATTTTGTTCCCTAAGCCAGTTCATTCCCAGGATGACATTCTCTTTGCTGGCCGGGAGGAGATAGAATTTTTGGCTTTTTATTACATTTCTGATGTGGAAGGTAACCATGGTTCAAAATCTGATAAGCCCTGCTTGATTGGTGGTTCCATCTGCATTGATGGCTCTAATGGGTTGTGCTATTCATTCCATACGTAGGTTATTTCTTTTGGTGAAGTCTAAATTTACGAATGAGCCAGTTGCTCCACAGTCGATCAGGGCAGTGGTTTCAGCAATGGTTTTTCTGGACAGTTCAAGTGAGATGGGAATGAGTATTGATTTTGGGTCACTTGATACTAATACAGAAGGAAAGTTAGGGAGGCAGTGAGCCGACTTCTGTCCCCTCTTTAAAAATCCAAAAAGCCCTTGTCTTTGAGTTTGATCTTTGCAACCATTTCTTCATCCTCTTTGGGATCTTTGAAATATTCTTTAAGTACTTGGAGTACTTCTTTCTCGTCTACCTGCTTTTCTCCCAGTGGTTTCACATATTCATCTATGGGTCCTTTCTTTGTTTCAATGGTTTGGACCCTGGCTGGGTTCCTAGGGGGACATGTTGGTGGATTTCCTCTTTTTGGGTGATTCCTGGTGGAGCATCTGACTTTGTGACATATGAAGCACCTGTTTTCCCTGATGTGACGAGCTTTTTCAGTAGGGAAGAGCATCCGTCATCCTAGGGCAGTGGTTTGAAGGGCATCTACATTCATGGCATTTGGGTCTTGATTGTTGGTTTGTCCATAGTCTGTCCTTCCCTTTTGGATGTCTCTTATCTGATCTTGTTGTTGGGTGAAAGCAGCAGCTTTCTCTGACCATTCCTTCCATGATCCTGGTTCTTTTTCCATTCCAAGGATCCTTTCAGTGAGGTCTGGGTCTAGTCCTTTCATGTAACACTCAATTAGAGCATTTTGATCTGTTATTCCGGCTTTGGATACAAGGAGCCAGAAGTCTGTGTTGAGGATCTAACTCTTTTTCTTTCATCATGATTTGGTGTAGTTTCGTTCGAGAGTCAGCAGCAGTGTGCTTATCTGAAAAGATCTCCAAGAATTCGCTTTTGAAATCGTTCCATGTAGCTTTGTCCAGAGTAACGGTTCTGGAGTCAAAGTTCTCATATGCAGCTTTGGCGAACTGCTTTCCTTGCTCTTTTGACATCCTGTTGAGAGCAGTATAGATTTTCTTTAAATCATCGTATTTATCCTTATTCATGAGGAAGTACATGTCCATGGCTCTGATCCAGAATTTGGCATCAGAGGCTTCTCCTGAGAACTCTTTCGGGAGTCCAGCTTTGAGTTCAGCCATGTCTGGATGGTCTGGATTGGGGAGGGGGTTGATCTGAGGGGTAGGGGTGCTGTGGACTGAAGAGAAAGGAGTTCTTCAAGACAGATGAGATCTTGATGGAGGAGGAGGGGTTTCACATTGAGTGAAGTGGGGTTGGTTCCTTTTGAGGGTCTCAGAGATGGATTCAAGTCTTGATCATTCTCTTCTGTCGGTTTTGTCCTCAGAGTCCTCTTGAGGAGGATCTTCCCTGTATTTGTAAGAAATGGTGAGCAACTAGTGGGGTGCCTTGCTGCATGGTAGCAGAGGTATGAGGAGAGCTAGATCTTTTTGTTATGCTTGTGTAACGTCTAGTCCCAGTGTGTCCTCAAAGGTGACACAACATCCTATAGAATTCTGAAGGGGTTCTCTGCTGAGACTCGAGACTCCAGCAGGATGAGACTAAACACTGAGTATAATTGTGGAGATCTAGCTGGGGAATATACATGATAAATATTAGCTACTTATACATGCCGGAACCATCTTGGAATGGAAAGGTGATGGAACAGGACACATGGTATGCTACAACAGCCTCATGAAGTCAATGATAGGAATGGGATAACACTATCACCAGAAGGAGGGCAAAAGGAGGAGCAGAGGTCCATGACAAGAATAGTTCTATGGACACAGTAGGAGTTACAAAAGAGGAAGAAGGGATGAACAGGGTGAGTCCAGAATGGGGATCTCCATATGGCTGTATGGAGCATAGTCCTCAGGAAACAGAGTCCAGTAGCATTCTGGAGATAGTCCATCCTCCAGTTTCCATTCCAGTAGGGTGTTAAAGAGTTTTGATGGTTCTGGAGTTCCAGAACCTTTGGAAATGCACTTACTCATAACACTTTTACTTCTGCTCCTATTCTTATGCATTGGGCTCCTAACATTCCAATTATTGTAGAAACTGATGCCTTCAACTATGCTATCACAGGTATTCTTTTCATGAAGTGCTCTAACATGAAAGTCTATTCCATTGCCTACTACTTTTGGATATTGACCTCCCCAGAGCTCAACTACAACACTGACGACAAGGAGCTGTTAGCTATTCATGAAGCATTCCAAACCTGGCAGCATTACCTTGAAGGCTCCATGACTCCAGTTGATATGGTCACTGACCATAAAAACCTGGAGTACTTTGCCACCACAAAACTCCTGAACCACCAGCAAGCCCACTGGTTGGAGTTCCTCTCCCAGTTTAACATGATTGTCCATTTCTGCCTTGGCCAACTTGATGCTAAACCTGATGCCCTCACTAGACACTGGGACATCTATTCCAAAGAGGGGGATAAGGACTATGCTCAAGTCAATCCACACAATTTCTGCCCTGTTTTTACCCAAGAGCAACTCACTGTGTTCCTACAAGCTATGTACCTTGCATTCCCTGTACTCCATGCCAGTATGCTTTTTGATCTTGTGAAACTCCACAGTAACATTCTCTCCACTCTCCCATCTGACTATCTTGCTGTGATTCACATGACCAGATCTCCCAACACTTCCTCCAACCCCATATCTGACACTCCCTTCACTTCCCACTGGACTGCTTTAAAGTTGGGGATCAGGTCTTCATCAAAGCAAAGTATTTCAATTCAACTCATTCATCTAAAAAGCTCTTCAAGAAGAATTTAGGTCCATATCTGATCATTGCACAAGCAGGCTCTGTCTCCTTCATGCTCTACCTCCCCAACTCTATGAGGTCTGTTTACCCAGTCTTCCACATCTTGCAACTTGAACCTTCAGTCCCCAACAGCATTCCTAACTGCATCCAGCCTCCATCTCCTCCAGTTGAGGTTGACAGCAAACCTGAGTACAAGATCTCCGAGATCCTTGACTCCAAATTAGACCATTGATGACAGACTTGCAAGATCCTCTACCTAGTCCATTGGTCCAGCTATGAAGGTACCAATGAAGAAACCTCCTGATTACTTGCAATGGGATTAGATCACACATCAGAACTTGTTGCAGAGTTCCATCTCTGATATTCAGATAAGCCTGGTTCCCATATACCTTGATTCTGTTTTCCTTTGTTTAGTTATTCCTGACAATATCTCCATATAAAATCTGCACTATATTTCCTTTTTTCCATTTTACTTCATCTCATTTTCATTGATTATATCATATTAGAAAAAGAAAAGATTATACAAAAGAGAAAAACTACAAAAATACAATGTACTTAGGGCCTTACTGCCTGCTCGTCTCCATGTCCTCTCCTTTGGCATTCATCTCATCTCTGGTGCCACTCTTCTCTGCCTTGGTTCCTTTCTCCTCCATCTGGACCTTCACCTCTTCCTCCAACTCCTCTGAGTCCACCATCTCCCTTGGACACATGGTTCTTCATCTTCTGCTGCATCACTGACACTTCTCCCTCATAACTCAGATTCTGGACAGCCTGCACTATGTTTTGCAGCTGCATCCTCTGGTTTTCTTGGTTGTGCTGATGATGTGCTGCTTCTTCCTCCTGCTTCCTTGTGTCTTAGCACTGGACCTGGACCAGCCTTGGCAACTTCCATCATTGTGCTGGTGAGTTCTGTCCATGGGCTGTACATAATTGACTAAAAGTATCAGCAGTCCCTGAAGGTGGCTTGGTTAGTCAGCTAGGCACTTCCAGCAACCCTGAATGTAGAGTAATTAATGGAACAGGAGAATGGAAGCTTGCTGGTGTCTGTAGGATTGTTGCACAGTGTTAGAAGGGTGTCAACCAATCAAAATAATCACTGTCAGGTGATTTAGAAGCTATGTCTGATGAAAGAGAAAGTTTCATCTCAGAAGGAATTGGAAGAGCTGAAAAGTTGTGCCATATGTGATAAGGTGATACTGGTTGGAAGAAACCCAAGTTGTCCAAGACTGATAGGTTACAGAAGTCTGCCAGCAAATTTTCAAGCTCTAAGTGTTCTGAGGTTGGTTAAAGGCTTCATCTGGAACCCCTGTTACAAGTAAGCACAGTTCCAAAGGTTCCAGAACTTGTTCCTGTGGCTCTGACACTTCCAAAGAATCTTCTCATGGTTCTGAAGGTTCCAGAATTCCGGAACCATCAGAACTCTTCAACACTCTTCTACTAGAATGGAAACCTGAGGATGGACTATCTCTGAAATGCTATTGGACTCTGTTTCCCGAAGACTATGCTCCATATGGTCATATGGAGATTCCCATTCTTGACTTGCCCTGTTCCTCTTTTCTTCCACTTTTGTAATTCCTATCATGTGTCCCTAGAACTACTTTTGCCATGGACCTCCACTCCTACTTCCATTCTCCTTCTGATGGCAGCATTGTTCCATTCTTACCATTGATCCATAAGGCCGTTGTAGCATATCATGTGTCCTGTCCCATTACCCCTCTGTTCTGAGATGGTTCTGGGCTGTATAAATAGCTAGTAGTTGTCTTTTATATTCCTTAGCTAGATCTGCACAATTATAAGCAGTGTTTAGTCTCATCCTGCCTGAGTCTCAAGTCGCAGCAGAGAACCTCTTCATATTTCTATAGGACATTGTGTCACCTTTGAGGACACACTGGGACTAGACATTGTGCAAGCATAACAAAAGATCTAGCTCTTTCCATACCTCTGCTACCACACAGCAAAGCACCCCACTAGTTGCCCACCATTTCTTATGGATACAGGGAAGACCCTCATCATGAGGACTCTGAGGACAAAACAGATAGGAGAGAACAATCAAGACTTGAATCCATCTCCGAGATCCTCAGAAGGAATCAACCCCACTTTGCTCAAAGTGGAACCCCTCCTCCTCCATCAAGATCTCATCTGTCTCAAAGAACTCTGTTCTCTTCAGCTCACAACACCCCTACCCCTCAGATCAACCCCCCCCCCAATCTGGACCACTCAAACATGGCTGAACTCGTAGCTGGACTTCCAGAAGAATTCTCAGGAGAAGCTTCTAATGCCAAATTCTGGATCAAAGCTATGGATGCATACTTCATCATGAACAAGGATAAGTATGATGATTTAAAGAAAATCTACACCGCCCTCAACAGGATGTCAAAAGGGTGAGGAAAGCAGTTTGCTGAAGCTGCATATGAGAACTTTGACTCTGGAACAGTTGCTCCAGACAAAGCTACCTGGAATGAATTCAAAAACGAATTCCTGGAAATCTTTTCAGACAAGCACACTGCTGCTGACTCTCAATGAAAACTACACCAAATCACAATGAAAGGAAAAGTGGCAAACTCTCTCAATAAGCTCAACACAGACTTCTGGCTACTTGTTGTTATGCTTGCACAACGTCTAGTCCCAGTGTGTCCTCAAAGGCAACACAATGTCCTATAGAAATCCTGGAGGTTCTGTTACAAGTATCCACAGTTCCGAAGGTTCCGGAACTGATTCCCGCGGTTCCAGTGCTTCCGAAGTACCTCCCCGCGGTTCCGAAGGTTCCGGAATTCTGGAATCTTCAGAACCCTTCAACACTTTACCAGAATGAAACCTGGAAGATGGACTACCTCCAGAATGCTACTGGACTCTCTTTCCTGAAGATTATCCTCTATATGGTCATATGGAGATCCCCATTATTGAATCACCCTGTTCGTCTCTTTTTCCTCTTTTGTAACTCTAGCCATGTGCTTTTAGAACTATTCCTGTCACAGACCTCTGCTCCTCCTTTCGCCCCTCCTTTCGGCAACTGTGTCATTCCATTTCTATCACTGACTCCACGAGGCCATTGAAGCATACCATGTGTCCTGCCCATCGTTCTTCCATTCCAAGATGGTTCCGGACTGTATAAGTAGCTACCTATCATCATGTATATCCCCAGCTAGATCTGCACAATTATACGCAATGTTTAGTCTCATCCTGCCTGAGTCTCGAGTCTCAGCAGAGAACCCCCAGGATTTCTATAGGACGTTGTGTCATCTTTGAGGACACACTGGGACTAGATGTTGCACAAGTGTAACAAAAGATCTAGCTCTCCCCATACCTCTGCTACTATGCAGCAAGGCACCCTCCCTAGTTGCCCACATCATTTCATATGGATACAGGAAAAACCTTCCTTAAGAGGACTCTGAGGACGAAACAGACAGAAGAGAATGATCTAGACTCGAATCCATATCCGAGACCCTCAGAAGGAACCAACTGTTACGCGTGCGCAACGTCCAGTCTCAGTGTGTCCTCAAAGGCGACACAATGTCCTATAGAAATCCTAGGGGTTCTCTGCTGAGACTCCAGACTCAGGCAGGAATGAGACTAAACACTGCATATAATTGTGCAGATCTAGCTGGGGAATGTACATGACAGCTATGGGCTACTTATACAGTTCAGAACCATCTCGGAACGGAAGAATGATGGTCGGAACACATGGTATGCTACAACGGCCTCGTGGAGTCAGGGATAGAAATGGGGTAACACAGTCGCCGAAAGGAGGGGCGAAAGGAGGAGCAGAGGTCCGTGACAAAAACAGTTCTGGAGGCACACGGCAAGAGTTACAAAAGAGGAAGAAGAGACGAACATGGTGAGTTGAGAATAGGAATCTCCATATGTCCATATGGAGCGTAGTCTTCAGAAAATAGAGTCCAGTAGCATTCCGGGGGTAATCCATCTTCCAGTGTCCATTCTGATAAAGTGGTGGAGAATTCCGGAACCTTCGGAAGTGCAGGAAGGTAGTTCGGAAGCATCGGAATCACGGGAATCAGTTCTGGAACCTTCGGAACTGTGGACACTTGTAACACCAACGACACTTTGCTCAAAGTGGAACCCCTCCTCCTCCATCAAGATCTCATCTGTCTCGAAGAACTCCGTTCTCCTCTACCCATAACACCCCTACCCCTCAGATCAACCCCCTTCCCAATCCAGACCACTCAGAAATGGCCAAACTTAAAGCTGGACTCCCAGAAGAGTTCTCAGGAGAAGCATCTGATGCCAAATTCTGGATCAGAGCCATGGATGCGTACTTCCTTATGAACAAGGATAAGTACGATGATTTGAAGAAAATCTAAACTGCCCTCAATAGGATGTCAAAAGGGCGAGGCAAGCAGTTCGCTGAAGCTGCCTATGAAAACTTCGACTCCGGAAATGTAGCTCCGGACAAAGCCACATGGAACGATTTCAAAAACAAGTTTTTGGAAATCTTCTCAGACAAGCACACTGCTGCCGACTCTCAACAAAAACTACACCAGATCACGATGAAAAGAAAAGGGTTGAATCCTCTCAATAAATTCAACACAGACTTCCGACTCCTTGTATCAAAAGCCGGAATCTCAGATCAAAATGCACTGATTAAATGTTATATGAAAGAACTAGACCCAGACCTCACAGAAAGGATCCTTAGTATGGAAAAGGAACCAGGATCTTGGAAGGAATGGTCAGAAAAAGCTGCAGCTTTCGCCCGACAACAGGATTGGATAAAAGATATCCAGAAAGGAAGGACCGACTATGGACAGATCAACAACCGAGATCCAAATGCCATGGATGTGGATGCCCTTCAAACCACTGCTCTAGGAAGATGAATGCTGTCCCCCACTGAAAGAGCTCGCCACATCAGGAAAAACAGATGCTTCATCTGTCATAAAGTTGGATGCTCCACTAGGAACCATCCAAAAGGAGGAAACCCATCACCACGCCCTCCTAGAAACCCAGCCAGGGTCCAAACCATCGAGACAAAGAAAGGACCCATTGATGAATATGTGAAACAACTAGGAGAAAAGGAGGTGGATGAAAAAGAAGTACTCCAGGTACTTAAAGAATGTTTTGAAGACCCCAAGGAGGACGAAGAAACAATCACAAAGATTGAACTAAAGAACAAAGGCTTTTCGGATTTTTAAAGAGGGGACAGAAGTCGGCTCTCTGCCCCCCTAACTTTTCTTCTGTACTAGTATCAAGTGACCCAAAATCAATACTTGTTCCCATCTCACTTGAAATATCCAGAAGGACCAAAGCTGAAACCACTGCCTTAATTGACTGCAGAGCAACTGGCTCCTTCATCAATTTGGACTTTGCCAAAAGAAACAATCTACCTATGGAACGAATAGCACAACCCATCAGGGCCATCAATGCAGATGGGACTACCAATCAAGCAGGACTCATCCGATTCCGAACAACGATAACCTTTCATATCGGCAATGTAATAAAAAGTTGGACATTCCATCTCCTCCCAGCCAGCAAGGAAAATGTCATTCTAGGAATGAACTGGCTTAGGGAACAAAATCCGGGCATAGACTGGACAACAGGAAAAGTAACCCTTCAACTACTGACCCGAGACCGGAAACAAACGTTGAAAGAAAGCAAAGAAGATGAAAGAATATACCTTATAAGATATCTCCGGAAGGACCCCAATTTTGAAACCTACACATCATACTGTGAAAAGTATGAAACCACGGAAGAGTACATCATGAAAACAACACTATTGTTACACGTTGGTGTGGACCCGAGGGAACGAGGAGCGTTAACGTCGCTGTTCAGCTGACGTGACAGAGGTTTGATAAAGGGGCGTCCTTTATCCTCAGCCTCAACGGTATGTCGTGAGCTGTTGACCTGCTCGATGTATGGCGCGACTCAGGGGCGAGAGGGACCGCGTGATAATGCGGTGACGAGGGTACGAAAGGAGCGCCTACTCAACAGTAAGGCAAGGACTGGGGGACCTGAGAGGAATCGATGTTCAAGGTAGATTCGGGTAGGTCTAACTTGGGGAATACATCAAGGGTATCAAGGGGTTTATATACGCGAGTCAAGAGAAAATAAAGCAGAGCGTAAAGGGGATGACTCGACTATAGAAGGCGATGGAATCACGAAGAAGGGGGAACGAGTCAGAGATAAGTGGTGGTAATACAACTGCGGATACTGCGGATACTGTGGATGAGTCACGCTAAATAGGTAAGTAGAGATAAGGGAATAAGAGAGAAATAAAGTGGCTCGAGCGGGACTCAAACGGCAGGAGCACTGTCTGTAGCGTGGGCTAAGGTAAGAATGGGGGAAAAAGGAATAGGGTATACACAAATCGTAACATTACCCCCTGGTTAAGGGTCAAGTCCATGACAAAGACTCAAAAGTCACCGTAGCCAGAACCGTCGTTGTTAAAGTCCGCCTCAACGGAGACGAAGGGGTCCATGTCCGGGGAGGGAGAGCGCATCGGTCGTCGGGCGATTGGATTTCGACGTGTGGGAGGAAAGTGGAGCCAGTGCGGGGCCCGATGATAGGAGTTCTGGGAAGATGATCCCGAAGATGAGGATGGCAGGAGGACCGGAGAGCGTCTCGGCCAAGAGGGGCATGCGAATCTCGTGTGCCCCGGGGCGAACTCCTGGCATTTGTTGCACTGATAATGCGGGCAATGGATGCGAATATGCCTGATGGCGTGACAGTGGAAGCATTGGAGTGTGGCGTGAGGGGGAGGAGACGGGGTGCACGGGCAATTGAAGCGGGACAGGACAAGGAGTTCAGTGTCGTTGAGGGGCGAGGACGATGCAGAAATAGGTGGGGTTTCTGGTGCGGTGGCAAAGGTGGTTGGCAAGGGGTAACGGAGATGGGAGTCCATGTCCGCGATAAAGGCTAGCATGTCGCATTGATACATGGTCTGGATGAGGTGATGCTCCAGAGTGCGAAGGATGCGAGCGAGGTGGGAACGGTATGCGGCCGTGTCAGCGGAGGCAGTGGGTGCAGAGGTGGTGAGGAGGATTCACGACGTCGTAAGGAATGCTTGGTATAGGTGTGTGAAGGTGGAGTTGGGCTCCATGGTGTCTAAGAGAGCACGTGAAAGGGGGAGGTGGTGGAGTTGGTAAGCAGTGGCTTCGACCAAGTCTTGGTTGAGGGGAAACGGGTGAGTGGGGAAGGACAACGGGGGGTGGTTAACGGGGACCCGTCAGTCAGAGATTCGATCTATGAGAGGGACGGGGGATGTAGGGG
>JBBPMF010001221.1:0-11123 GCA_038090175.1 Austroboletus eburneus
GTCTGCCTGTTTCCTAATCCAACCAATCCTACTGGAGCCGAGCTCGCACAGCAGACGTGCGCACGGACACCTGACTGATCGTGGGTCACTCCTAGTGAGTCTGAAAACGTGTCCCGTCCTTATAGGTATTTGCTCAAAGGTACGGCTGTCCCCCGCTTTCCTCTACTAGTTAGGCAACAGGAGCCTAGGTGCTCGCTGTCAAACAGGGGATGTGAATCCGATGAAGGGATGTGGTGGTCTCCTCCCGTACGTCGTCTTGGGGCCCTCCTCACTGAGAGAGTCCGGCTAAGGATAAAATAAAAACTAGGAATCTTCGTCGTAATAAAGAGTAGGAATCTTCTTTGTACAGCAGAGACCGTCGTCGGTGCTGAGGGAGCTTTGAAGTAGTGAAACAACTCCTATTGCCCTGCAGTAGTGAGGTGTTGTAATGGTCCTTTGACCCTTGGTATAAAGGATATGATCCCTTTGGATCCTTATGAGCAATGATGGGAGGGAATCTCCAAGACTTCAAAGCTGGGGACTCCAGCCTCGAAGCCCTGGGGTTTATATACTATTCCACTGTATGTACATGTTTGTGTAAATACCATAAAGGGACATCGTACCATGATAAGGAGAAAATACATGATTGGCTGATAAGAATGCATGAGTCACAAAGAAGTGCGTCCGTGAGAGAAAGAAGTAAAGAAGCATGCCTCGTTTGATGGGCATGGTGAGCATGAGGTGTGACGTCATCATGACATCATAGATAAGAGATAAGGGTCTAGCCCTTTAGCATGTGACAAGTCTCGTGACTTGTGGTCTAGACTGCTGATGTAAGCAGTCACGTGACAAGTTATGTTTGAAAATGTCTAAGTCCTGATGGCCTTGTACCGATAGGGGTTTTCCTTATATAGGAGGTCAGGAGTTCGACTCCTGTCGTGAGCGAGTTTTAAATAGTGAAAAGAGCGATCGTAACAGCTCCTGCCGTTTGAGTCCTGCTTGAGCCACTTTATTTCTCTCCCTTACTCCCTTATCTCTGCTTATCTATTTAGCGTGACTCATCCACAGTATCCGCAGTTGTATTACCATCACTTATCTCTGACTTGTTCCCCTTCTTCACGATTCCATCGCTTTTTATAGTCGAGTCACCCCTTTTACGCTCCGCTTTATTCACTCTTGACTCGCATATATATACCCCTCGATACCCTCGATGTATTCCCCAAGTTAGACCTACCCGAATCTACCTTGAACATCGATTCCTCTCAGGTCCCCCAGTCCTCGCCTTACTGTTGAGTAGGCGCTCCCTTCACACCCTCGTCGATACGAGATCTCTCTCGTCCCAAGGTCGCAACACACGCCGACCAGATCTACAGCTCACGACATACCGTTGAGGCTGAGGATAGAGGACTGCCCTCTATCAAACCCCTGCCACGTCAGCTGAATAGCGACGTTAACGTCCCTCGTCCCTCGGGTCTACACCGACGCGTAACAGTATGCCTGTGATGTGATGATATTCTTCTTCCATACCAAAATTTTAGTGTCACCATCATTGCTAGATGTTGCTGTGACAATTAGGCATAAGTTGTCGTATTCATGTATCTAGAAATCATTGTTAGTCAATTTGCCTTAATAGCTTCAAATAAACTAACTGTAATTGTCTGTACTTGCCCAGATTTTGCATGACACAATGTTTGCAGAAGCTTTCTGCTCTCCTTGCCAAAGACGTTGTAGAGCTTTGAGCAGCTCTAGGTTTATATTCCATTATTTCAGACTTCTTTGCCATGTGCCAGTCTTCTGAACTTCTGTTCCTACACTCTGGACTTACCTGTGGACTTCTTTCCCACACACCAGTCTTCCAGACTTCTGTTTCCCATGCTCCGGACTTATCTTAGCAACTTTATTCTTTCACTATTGATGTTTTATCTATGTTTTGGCATATGTTTAACATATGTATATAGTCCTGGGAATGCCCGAACTATAAATACTTGTACCTAGCTATGTCTAGGGGGGGGGACAATCCCCCATCTACTATCTATCTACCATCTGAAGACCTCTCTCCATACTTTCATGGAATACATCTACTTTTCACACTCCTTATGACCTGTTCATATTGACCAACTTCAGAAGACTGCTCCTACCACCATTTCAATACTCCGGACTTCCAGGACCTGTCTGGACAGCCTGGACTTCACTAGTTCCACTCAGGACTTCTTCCCAGACCCACTAGGGACCCCTTGGGACAAAACCCAAACCTCGCACTCATTTACCCAATACCCTGGTTGCAACCACACAGCCAGTCCTTGGTCTTTTCAACATATACCAGACCATTCTCACTACCACCCACAATTTCCTCAGTGCTAAAGGCAACTTGTATCAGGAACATCTTTGTGGGCTTGGTGTCATATGTTTGTATGCATGTTCTATTATCAAACCAATGTAAACTGAATCTGCTAACAGCATTGTCAATAGCAAAATGAGCATGGCTTTCATCAATTGCTACAGAACCACTGATATCAGTAAGCCATCAAACTCATACATGTGATGAAGGCTTACATTATCATGCCCAGAGACCGTGTTCCCAGCAGTACACTGTCCTTACTGCGAAGTGTATGCCTGCAGCTATGAGTTCCTTGGTCATTTTTCTTGAAACTGATGACTCACATTTCTCCATCATACATTCTGAAGACTATAATGTCTTGGCCATGGAAAGCCGATGCCTGTGGAACTGTTGTTGGTAATTCAATGCTGAAGATACTTGACAGAATATAGTCTCCATCCAGTGCCCAGACTTGTACCTGCCTATCGTGAGTGCCAGTGACAATATGCATATTTCTGCTCTGGAGGATATCAATGGCGATATGCATGATCTCATGACCATTTCCTACATGTCTCATGCATATTTCATCAAAATTTAATTCTGACCTTTGTTGTAGAATCATCAGGGAGCTGAGCCCTGTACTGCAGCACAATGTCTCATATATGTTGTCTTTGTGAGTCATCCATGTCACGCACATAATGGGATCGCATGTATTGCATACCTGAGTCAGTTTTGGTAGCTTGATTTGATGTTATAGATCCCACATTCTTAGTCCATCCAGACCTACTATCAATGAGTTTTGTGGATTTGATTTTGCAAAGGATACTTACCACCGCTGGCTAACAAGCTACCATTGCACAACACTGCCAGGCAGAGAATAGCATCATGATGACCCTGCATATGACATTTGAGTTTGTAGGTTGGAGATGAGGGTGAGCACAGAAACATTGTTGCTGATGCAGTTGAGTACCGATGATGCTGCCTATTTAGAGTCACTTATGTTAATTGTTTGGCAGCACATAATGTTGTCATTTCTCTGTTGTTTCTGTTGTTTCTGATTTCTTTTGTTGCATTCTTATTATCATCTCCTTCATGATGTGTCCCATTACTGTGCTCATCGTTATTTTTGTTCACCGACTATCACACAATGATGGACCCTACTTGGGGGGTATGTACTTGGTGGTATCGTATATATTAGTTTTGTCTGGTAGTGTTAAATCCGGTCCTGCAGAGGTCCGGGTACGAATCTTCAGAACACCAGAGGTGTACGGTTTGAAAAGTGACTTCAGCTTCACCTTATGTGGTGCACCCTTGTTCGAGTCTGCTGTTGCTAATTTTCAAGAGGAACAGAAGCCGGAGGGTCGGAGGGTCGGAGGCAAGTTGTCTAGACTCAGGTGAGAGAACACTGATGCGAGATCAATGGTGGAGGAGTAGAGCAGGTGATTAAATCAATATTCGAACTGAGGTCTAAGCTAAGGGTACATGGGTTTATATATGGAGGTCGGAGTTCCAAAGAAGGAAAGGCTAGGGTTATGCGGAGAATACAAGGAACTGCTACTGTGCTGGCAAGTTGCACAGCCGGGGCTGTGCTTCCTTGTTTGAGCACAACAGTATAGAATGGAGGCTAACTAAATAGTGAACAAGGAAGTATAAGAAGGTAACGTAAGTATAACGTACAGGGAAAGAGCATAGAATTGGATGTGGAGGAATGGACAAGAGACCGGGATGACTTAGCGATGGAATGCTTCAACTCCGGAGTTAGATCACCAGAGGTGGCCGTACAGCCTTGGAGAGGCTGGAGGGGACTTGGTCGAAATCTGGGATATGACAGTATCCCCCTCTTAGGCCTGAACCCCTGAAGGCCGTGGGAACCATCTGCAGAGTCGTGACAATGTGAATTGACCGGGGTGGTCAAAGCGGAGTGGTGGAGGGCTAAGTGAGGTGGGATCGGGGTTCAGATTGGATATATAAGGTGGGGAACTCGGCTTCACTTCTTTTCTTCAAACCACTAACATGTCTTCGACCACTATGACAATTCCTGCAACCTCTTACCCCGACATCACCTCCTGGTCCGACGACCGGCTCCAAGAAAACGATGACGATGATGAGGCCTTGGCCTTGGCAAAACACCAGGAGCACCACCGGTGGGCAACTGAGAAAAAGAGGAAGTGAGAGGAGGAGGAGTGGCGTCATCAGGAGGAGAAGCAGAAGAAGAAGGAGGTGGAGGAGAAAGCGAGGCGCAAAGCGGAGGAGGCCGAGCACCTGAGGAAGGAGGAAGAGGAAGCTAAGAGGAGGGCCGAGGAGGTTGCAGTGCAGCAACGCTCCAAGGCACCAGAGGTTTGTTGACACAGAGCAGGAGCAGGCACTGGCTCAACCCAAACCCCGTCCAAAAGGCAAGGGGAAGGCGAGGGCGGTGGACAAGAAAGTCAAGCAGCTGGAGGACACATGCAAGAGGTGCATCTGGCTGAACAATCAGTGCACGCCGGCACTGGGGAAGAAGGCGATGTCCTGTGTGGCGTGTGCCGCAATCAAGATGTGTTGCGAACATCTGGGGCCGACTCCAACCAGAGATAACGAAGACAATGAAGATGATGAGGAGGTGGTGGAGATAATGGCACCGAAGAGGAAGAGGGAGTATGTGGGGGTGCCATCAAGGAAGAAGACGAGGACAGACATGGAGGCAAGCCTGGTTGCCAGCCCTTTGGGTCAGTGAGACTCCATCCTGGAGCTTGCGTCGGTGACCCGGCAGCAGTCCCAGAGGCTTGCCGACCAGAATGCGGCCCTCTGCAATATCAAGGAGGCAATCACCCTCCTGGTTGCAAGCCAGCAGGAGCTGGTTGCTACTCAGCTGGAGCGATGGGAATGGGAGGACCAGTAGCGGGATGTGAGTGGGTTGGAGGTGGGGACACCAGAGCCGGAGGAGCTGAGGTTGCTCGCAGAGAAAGCGGTGCAGAAGCCAACATAGACGGAGAAGGAGAGAAGGACATGGAGATGGGGGGGCAGTAGACCACTGTTGTCCTTCTTGTAATGTACAATAGCATATTTTTGTCTGTTTTTCTTTTTTCTTTTGTAAATGTAAGTTTAAAGAAACAGAGATCGGAGGGAGTATAATGAAAACATTGGAGTATTGTCAGAAAAGTCTATAAGTTTAAAGAAATCTAAGTAAAGAGAACGGATCAAGGAATATGAGGACCAGGCTTATCTGGATACCGGGAATGGAAGTCGGAGACAAGTTCCAACACGTGGTTGAGTTCTGTCACTAACAACCAGGATGTTTCTTCATTGGTACCTTCATAGCCGGACCACCGGACTAAATACAGGATTTTGCAATTCTTTCATCTGCAGTCCATTTTGGAGTCGAGGATCTCAGCAATCTCATACTCGGGTTCACTGTCAACTTCTACTGGAGGTGGTGGAGGTTGAATGTGATTTGGAATGGTGTTTGGAAACACAGGTTCTAGCTGTGAAACGTGAAAAACTGGATGTATGGCCTTCATAGAGTCGGGTAGTCATAGGGTGAAAGAGAGGGAATCGGCTTGGGCGATGATGGGATATGGACCTAGATTCTTCTCAGAGAGCTTTTTAGATGGTCAAGTAGAATTGAAGTACTTAGCCTTAATGAAAACCTGATCTCCGACTTTGAAGTCCGGAGAAGGAGTCCGCTTGGCATCGGCCAATCCTTGGTATTGCTGTTGGGCTATGGCTATCTCTTCGCGTAGGAATTCATGGAGAGAATCAAGATCTACCAAATATTCTCTGGCATGAGCAGACATCAAATCACGTTCAGGGTAGATGGAGATGTTTGGATAATAACCCTTGTTGGCAAAGAAGGGAGAGATACCAGTGGAAGCGTTCAGAGCATTGTTATAGGCAAACTCCGCGAGGGGCAGGAGTTCAGACCAGTTGTCTTGTTGGTAGTTGCAGTAGATCCGAAGGTATTGTTCCAATGTCTGGTTCATTCGCTCAGTCTGTTCGTCACCTTCTAGATGATATCCAGAAGTGAAGTGGAGCTTGATGTCAAGTGCTTTGCCTAGAGATTGGAAGAAGTGGGAGACGAATTCGGAGCCTCAATCGGAGGTGATGTGAGAGGGTACTCCATGCTTGGAGAAGATGTGGAGGAGGAAGAGCTTGGCCAACTCCGGAGATGTTATCTTGTCATCAGTCAGAATGAAGATACATTGTTTGGATAGACGGTTGACTACAACTAGGATGGCTGTATGTCCGGAGGAGGTTGGGAGTTGCTTGATGAAATCCATGGAGATTGAATTCCATGGTTTCTTGGGAATCGGGAGCTGTTTGAGAAGACCATAGAGCTTGTGACAAGGAACCTTTGCATGGGCACAGGCTGTACAAGAAGCGACATACTCCTTGACAAAGGTCCAGATGCCTGGCCAAGTGTATTTGCGACGGATTAGTTCCAAGGTGCAATTTTGCCCAAAATGGCCGGAGATGGGATGGTCATGCTTAAACCGGAGGACGCAAAGCCGGAGGTCATTGATGTCGGGGATGTATATACGACCATCGAGATGGAGGAAGCCATCAGCATCCATGGTCCAGCAGGAAGGGGTAGAATCAGATGAATGATCCAAAGGGGAGAGGTGGATAGCAGCTAGCGGGTCCGAAGGAAGACCGGTGAGGATGTCGCTGTGGAGCTTTTCAAGGTCAAAGAGGGTGCTAGCCCGGAGGATCGGGTAAGCAAGGTAGGTAGCTCATAGGGATGCAGCGAGTTGCTCTTGGGTAAATAGCGGTCGGAAGTTGTGTGAGTTTACGCGAGCGTAGTCCTTATCCCCCTCTTTGGGATAGACGTCCCAGCATCTAGTGAGGGCAACAGGCTTCTTGCCAAGGCGGCTGGGGCAGAACTGGACCACCATGTTGAACTGCGACAGATATTCGGACCAACGGGCTTGCCGCTGGGTAAGGAGTTTAGTTGTGGCAAAATACTCGAGATTCTTGTGGTCAGTGACCACATCGATGGGGGTACCGGAACCTTTGAGGTAATGACGCCAGGATCAGAATGCTTTATGAATCGCCAAAAGCTCCTTATCATGGGTATCATAATTCAACTCCAGGGACGTCATTGTGCAGGAGTAGTAGGCCACCGGCCATACCTTGTCATCCGGACATTTGATGGAAAGAATGCCGGCGATGATGTAATTAGAGGCATCAGTCTTGACAATGATAGAAGCATTCGGAGTCCAGTGAGTAAGGATAGGAGCAGAGGTAAAAGTGGTTTTCAGAGCATTGAAGGTGGAGCAACAGGTGTTGGTGAATTGCCAAGGAACTCCTTTGTGGGTAAGGTGAGTAAGGGTAACAACAATATCGGAGTAGTTGTGAATGAAACGTCTGTAGAAGTTGGCAAAGCCCAAGAATGATTGAACATCCTTGACTTTCCGAGGCTCAGGCCAGTTGAGAATTGACTGAACCTTGTCCAGAGCCATCGTAAGTCCAGATGGAGACATCTGGTAACCAAGGTACTTGGTTAAGTCCATATGAAACTTGCATTTCTCGGGTTTTGTATAGAGGCCATGCTTCTGGAGATGGCGGAGAACTTTCTTGACATGCTCTTTGTGAGAGGACATGTCTTCAGAGAAAATGAGGATATCGTCGAGGTAGACAATCACACAGACGTCAAGCAGATCAGCGAAGACAATATTAACAAACCATTGGAATGCCACCGGGGCATTCATAAGACCGAACGGCATAACTAACCATTCATATGAGCCATATCAGGTATGAAAGGCTGTTTTCCATTCATCACCCTCAGTGATGCGGACCAGGTGGTATGCATGCCGGAGGTCAATCTTGGAGTAGATTTTAGCGTGGCTCGGGGTGTCGAGAAGGTCGGAAATGTGGGGGAGTAGATAGCGGTCTTTCTTCGTAATCTTGTTCAGGCCTCTGAAGTCAATGCAAAGACGGAGGGAACCATCCTTCTTGCAGACGAAGAGGACTGGAGCTGCATGAGCAGAGAAAGAAGGTCGGATGAAACTGATGGAAAGGTGTTTGTCAAGGAAGGCATGGAGGGATTCTAACTCGGACTGGGAGAGGGAGTAGGTGGTACCGAGGGGAGGCAAGGTACCTTCTTCCAAATTGATCTTCAAATCGTGTTTTCGGTAAGGGGCAAGAGTGTCAGCTCGCTGCTTACTGAATACATCAGAGAAGTCATGATAGTCTGGAGAAACTCCAGAGAGATCGATTTCTTCAGGAGGCTGGGTCACTGAGGCTCAGAGATCACCTTCCCGAGGACAAAGCTGCAGGCTAAATTGAACAGAACCCTGTAGGTGACAAGCCAACGTGAATGCCGGAGCATTGATGAGTGCGATTGACGGTGCCTTGCGGTCAGAGAATCTTGGTGTATCGGAGGTGAGAGGGACAACTGGAGGTGGTGAAACCTTAGGCATTGAGGGTGAGCTCAGGGGTGCCGGACTGGACTGTTGAGTAGAATGGAAAGAGATACTGCTTGTAACCCAGTCAATCAATGGATTGAAGCGGGTAAGCCAGTTGTGTCCTAGAACTAAGGAACAGGAGCCATCTAGTGAAGTGACGTAGAATGTTGTCGGAGTGATATCACTGGAGGGAAAAAGAACAGAGAGTTCGAGAGCCTGAGTAATTGTCGAGTTTGAGGTGCCATCGAATAGATGGAGGAGAAGGTTGAACCATATAGGTGGACAGGTTATGTTTATTCACAAAAGACGTATCTATAAAACAATCGGAGGATCCAGAGTTTACAAGCACTGGGAAAGGAGAGATATCATAAGAGACTAAAGAAACGGACGGCATAAGTGATCGAGGGTCAGAGAGAGCAGATGCGTTGAGATGGATCTCCTTGGGTGCACATACAGTGTCAATGTGACCATCCAGCTGTGCAGAGCTTCGGAGGTTGCGCTCTATTTTTTCGCCTCTGTGGAGGCCTCTGGTTTAGCTTCTGGAGTTGGTTTAGTGGCACGTGCTTTGGATGCCTGAGAAGTGGACTTGGAGCAATCCTTCACGACATGACCACTTTGGCCACAGAACATACAGAGGTTGTTGTTGAAGCATCGTTTTCGTTCGGCAGCAGTCAGCTTACCGTCCTTACCGAGCTTTGACGAGAGGTCGGGTTTTGGCGGAGAGGTGCAGGGAGAGTCAGAGGCGAGGGACGTAGTGGCGGACTTGCCCTTATGATTGTTGGGTTTATTACCACCGGACTTGTTGTCGGATGAAGGCTTGTTATCAGAGAACGTTTTCTGGGGGCCAGAAGGCTTCTGTTGGCGACTGACTTTGGACTTGCACTCCCAATAATGTGTGTCGATAGACTGCACAAGACGTCGGAGGTCGGCAAGTGTGTCGGGCTTGCCAACACAGGAGACTTTGTCCTTGATCTGGTCCAGAAGACCATTGTAGAAGTGGTGCCGAAGAGCACCGCTACCATAATCCCAGACTTGAGAAGCGAGCTGGTTGAATTCCACCATGTATTTGTTAATACGTTGGGTGTCCTTCATCGTCAGATTGTCTAATTGGTATTCTGCGTCTCCGACTGGGTCATGTGGGCCAAAATTTTCCTTCAACTCGAGTACGAAGTCCCTATAGCTATCCATCCATACCGGATAGGTGTTGGGATCTCCGATGTCGAGGAGGTCGGGTTTGAACCAGTCGAGGGCCATGCCTTTCAGATATGACTGCACGTATGAGACTTTGGCGCGATCAGTCTGGAAGGCCCTAGGACAGTCCTGAAAGTTGAGTTTGCACTAGACCAAGAAAGTCTGGAGTTTCTGCAACTCTGTATCATCAAACTGGTCGGGTTTGCAAACCTTGGTGTGCTGACTACCGGAGTCTTCAGAGCGACAGTTGTTGGACTGGGAGAGCCCATGAATAGCGTCAGCCAGATTGGCTAGAACATTGGCAGGGTCATTGTTGTCACTGCTATCGTCATCCGGGTCATTGCTGGGATTCCTGCCGGGGCCAGGCGGTCCTGCAGGACCATGACCTGGTGGGCCTGAAGAGTCACCGGGAAAATCATCATTGTCCCAGTACCTCAAGTTGGGGTCTGTGTCTTCAGAGCTGTCATCACTAGAGTCATTTCCTCAAGGAGGAGATTGATGAGGAGGTGGTGGCGTCTGATAGTCACCTGGAACTGCTATCTCCGGTAACTTGTCATCCTCAGGGATTTCCTCGATATGTGCGCGGAATGGAGGAGTGCGGACATGAGGAGCTGAGCGACAGTTGGAGAAGCTCCGAAATTCAACTTGTGGAGAGTTATGAGGACGGAAGGGAGTGTATGGGTTTGCCTGAGCAGCTGCTCCTCGTTCTTGTTCGTGACGCAAACATGAATGGATCTGCATTGTGTGGGTAGGCATAAGTGATTGTCGAATGTTGTAGGAAGGAAAGGGAAGTGAGATGTGAGGAACTTGAGACAAGTTTGAGTTTGAATATACTGTTAAATCCGGTCCTGCAGAGATCCGGGTACGAATCTCTGGAACACCGGAGGTGTATGGTTCGGAAAGCGACTTTGGCTTCACCTTATGTGGTGTGCCCTTGTTCGAGTCTGCTGTTGCTAATTTTTGAGAGGGACAGAAGCCGGAGGGTCAGAGGGTCAGAGGCAAGTTGTCTAAACTCAGGTGAGAGAACACTGATGCGAGATCAATGGCGGAGGAGTAGAGCAGGTGATTAAATTGATATTCAAACTGAGGTCTAAGCTAAGGGTACATGAGTTTATATATGGAGGTTGGAGTTCCAAAGAAGGAAAGGCTAGGGTCATGCAGAGAATACAAGGAACTGCTACTGTGCTGGCAAGTCACACAGCCAGGGCTGTGCTTCCTTGTTCGAGCACAACAGTATAGAATGGAGGCTAACT
>JBBPMF010001222.1:0-11123 GCA_038090175.1 Austroboletus eburneus
AGGAGTGGGTGGATGAATCATACCCTGAAGTTGAGGTAATCACCATTGGATGCAAAGAAAACAATGTAAACATGCCGTTTGCAATCTGGAGGCTCTGTGCTGTCCAATGGGCCCAAGGCTTGGATGTAATGACACGGATATGTATGATTGAAGCAGGTGAATTGTAGATGGTAGCATTTCTGGTCTCACTATGATTATGGATAGTATAAAGGAAAGACAATAATGATCTGATTCTGTGGTCGTCCATTCCCCATCTGCTTAGGTCAACTCCCTGCCTAATCAATGTTGAGCAATGCAACTCAAGCATCACAGTGTTCTCAGTTCGTTTCAGGTGCTGGATGAAAAGGGAACCATTGCCAAGCGTGCCACCAGAAGGAATCTCGTCATGATAGCCAGCCTGGGCCTGACTCCGACCCCAACCATGTTCCCAAGCCTAACTTCAAGACCAAGCCTACTCAGTGTGGCAGCCATACATCTGCATCAGCAAGCCTCACCATTCAGAAGGTCTTCGGCCACTATGGCTTACCGGTACTGCAACAGCAGCCAAAGGTCACTCCTGGAAAGGCTGCTCAGCATGAAGCCTCTGCAGGCTTTTGCAAGACTCAGGATTCACCAACCATCACATGGCGGTCAAGCCTTTGGCTTTTGAACAAGGTTAGTTCATTTAACTTGTCATTCACAGGAGGCTTCTGCTGATTATGTTTACTTTGAATATTCTACTAGACTGGAGTCAGCAGCAGCACTCAATCAAAAGCTTCTGGCTTGAATTTGGCCATTCATACTAGCAAAACTGTGACCTTGCAGACATTAAGCTGAGACAAGACCATCAAGATTGACATCATGATGATGATACCAGAGGGACTTGATAGGATATATAACTTCATCTGTCTCACAAGCTCAAATGTTGATGTTAATGTTAGAATGGCATCCTCTGTACTGAGCACAAGCCATCCAAGCTTGTTCAAGAAAATCTGTGCCACCATGGTTTACTTGTCGATAGTAACAATGCTGGAAATGTTCTTGAATTTCAGCTTTCTTGGAGCGAAAGTGCCATTGATGCATGGCTTTACCATGTTCTTCAGAAACCATTTGAGTGGCTTGACGCCTACTGTGGCAAACCAGCTATAGGGTTGTTTCACTGGGCACTGGCTGGCATCTCGGCAGGATGTCACCTCTATCTTCTTGACTGTCATGCAATCATGGGTAGGACACTTGATGAAGTAAAGGGTACATTGGATCAGAAATGGCATACATTCTCTATCATTGTTGGTAAGTTGTGATCACATGTTTGAATAAATCTCATGTGTTTTCAGTGCCACGAGCTGCTATTCCCTATTCTGTGTATACAGATTGGCCCAGCAGTTTGACGGCAGTGCACAAGACATCAACCAGTAAAGTATTGGATATCAGTGACATTGATTCTATTAGTTCAGATTCTGAACTGGACTCAAAGGATACTCAGTCCGGAGCTAATGCTAAACCCACCAATGATGCATCTGCTCTGGACTTGCCAATGGATGACCTGTCACTGCAGACCATTGGCTATAACTCCAAAGGCAAGGCCCATGCCATTAACATCAATTCTTCATTAAGTCAGAGTCAACCATTGAGAGAACTGACAGTAAAATGGAGATCCTTGAAGGCTCTACTCACACATTGACCACTCCCCACCTGTTTGATCAAGTCTCAAGCCCTGACTCAATTGATGAAGAAGTCTTTTTCATCAGACTTGCTGCCAAGATGAAGGAGAGGTCTACAGTGGATAACCCATTGAATGAACCTGATCACAATGGAACTACCACTGTGTCTGCTGTGATAGAGTCAGGTATGTTCATCATATGATCAGTTGATCAGAGGAAATATCTCAAGGATTGGATGATAGCAACCATGCAGACCTTGAAGCGCCATATCTCAGAAAACAACACATTAAGGCTTCAGAGCCCAGGAAAACGTATCAAATCAGATAACTATGATTTGGGCAGTACATTCTTTTTTTATATTTAGGATTTTTGGTTCTCAGACACTCATTGGTAGAACATGACCTCAGCTATTCCCAAGCAACAGAGCCCTCGGCACAGTCATCTACTGCTGGAAGCTCTACCCCACTGTTGTCTGTTCCATTTCCACCACGGAAATCATCTACTCTTCGTCTGAGTCATAACCCTGCTCGAGACCCATGGGCATAGTTTGCAGACTCAATTTCTTGCCAAATGTTTCCTGCTACCAATCCTTTAATCCCCATTTTCTGTACATTTTCACATTTATGACTCACCATGCAACTTGATCATTATTCATTAATGATTTCCTTCTTTCGTGCATATGATGCTACAAAGTTGCAGATACTACTAAAATCTTGCACACGTGAAACAGGTTATACCCTAGCATACAAATGAGATTGCCAATCAGCACCATCTTAATGATAATGGTTTTTTTCATATCACCCTGCTTAGGCTGGTAGGAGAAAAAAAAGTGGCATGTTCATATACTAAAAGGTGGCGCGCTCATATATCAAAGGGTGGTGTGCTGTATACTAAAAGGTGGCGTGCTCATATACTAAAGGGTGGTGTGCTCATCTGCCCAAAGTGCATGCTGATATATATTTTTTGTGCAAATGGACCATTATATGCAACACCTGCAGTCGTGGCTGTGTGGGCATGGCTCAATGTCCATTATCACAGTTCTATTGCCATTAGTTGCAATGTTGTGGTCATGACTGACCTGCGACGTGGCTGTGTCATTGGTGGTCACTGCTGCATCAGCACACCACGATTGCACCATCAATTACACACCACCGATGTTATCTGTAGGAGACATGAATATAAAAGAAAAGAAAAGAAAAACTTACCATATTATGGATGCGTCAAATTTCATCATGTAATCATGGCATAACCTAACAGTGGGGGTTTGGTTGACGTGTGTGATGGTGGCACACCATTCACAGGTCACGTGAGGCTGGGCCATGGCTTTCAGGCTTCAGTTGGCTGGGAAGGACATGAAGCCAGGCCTGAACAACACTAGCTGTATGGGGGGCATGTGAAGCACAGAAAATGGATTGACCTCATTATCGAAGTCAAATAGATTGTGACATCAGACATACTGTAGTCGTCAGACATAATGTACAAAGAGTTGATGAGATGATAAACTGGCAGATAATCACCTCAATTATGTAACTTAGCACAAATAATTATTTAAAAATGACTGCTTTTGAAGGCTTAGTAATCTGGGTGTGACATGATCCAATAGTTGTCAGGTAAATGTCCCCAGACGTTATAGGAAACATCTGCATCCTGTGTTCACCTGAATTTCCTATAACAGCTTGAGACTAGGTTTTGAAGTGGATCAATGATATTTGTTTGAATGCCCAGGAGCTGCAAATTTCCTTATTTGGACATCAGTCAAGGACTCAATGGACACATCAGAAGGCCTATCTAGAGGCTCAAAAAAATCAGTGATGTTACACATGAAATATACATATCACTGAATGTTCACCATCACTGAAATTTTGGGTTTAAGTGATAGGGGTGCTTAATGAAAGTGATTTTACTATTCACATCACCACCAGTATGTCTTTGATGACAGTATCGGGGTAACGGAGCGAGAGACATTGTCCTTGATGTCCTTTGATTCTGTGTCGGGGTTAGCGAGTGAGGCAGGGGCAGAGACGAGCCTGACTTTTGGACGATAAGATCCGCCACCACCGCCAGTGGTCCGCCACCCTTTCAGAACTGACTACGATGCACCGCGTGCCACTCTGGGCAGCCGAGCCAGACCTCAACGACGACCTCGACGACCTCGACATACAGCTAGCCATTCCCGCCTACAACCCCCCCCCCCCCTCCCGACTTCCTCGACGACACCCACCACAACGAGAATGCCTTCTCCCAGATCCCCGACGTCGTCAAGCGCTTAAGTCCCGTCCCACACCCCATCGCCTGCCGCTCACCCCCGCCCAGTTCATCGTCCACTTCCACCAAGCCGTCCTCGACAACAACCTCCCCGAGATCACCCCCGCCTACGAGTCCGGCTGGAACCGTCTCACCGAAAAGTTTTACGCAAAACAGAGTGGCCGGAGGCAGAGATCATCGCCCCCCTCGTAAACGACGACCAGATCTTCCTTGTCCTCTACCGCGAGCTCTACTATCGCCACGTCAACTCCCGTCTCCAGCCCAACATCGACGATTGCTTCCACTCGTACGAAAACACCTGCGAGCTCTTTAACTATCTCCTCAGTGCGTCCCTTTGTCTCCCCTCCATCGTCTCTCATCCTCGTCCGTCAGACTCAGACGGCCCCCTCTCCCTCTCCCTCCCCGCCCAATGGCTCTGGGACATCATAGACGAGTTCATCTACCAGTTCCAGTCCTTTGCCCTCTTTCGCTCCCGCCCCGCCACCAAGATCGACGAGGAGCTCGCCATGCTCTCCTCCGAGGGCGGCGGTCAAGCTTGGAGCAGCTACAGCTTCCTCTACTCCCTCATCCAAAAGAGCCACGTCAACAAATGGCTCGAGGCCCGTGCGGATGGAAAATCCGACGAGGAAGCCGAGTACCTCTGCCCTCTCTCCAGAGACGCTTCCATTGACCAGGCAGGCCGTCAGCGAGTATGGCTCTCGCCCACTCTACCGCCATCTCGGTCACCGACGCGGCCAGAGTCTTTATAGGCTGTCTCAACTGGGTCATACGCGCGAGACAATACCACACTCGGAGTTACCAATACGATCAGGTACGTGTGAAATGAGACTGTTCGGCCGTCGCTGATCCTCTGCAGATTAACAAAACGGCCGACCGCATGTATGCCCTGCTCGCACTGTGCAACATCGGCGCCAACCAGGCTGGATGACAATGTGATGAACACCGTCCGGGAGAGGTATGACGAGCAAATGGCGCGTATGACCCCCAGGTAAGCATCGTCTTCTCGGACTCGCATTGTCGTGCTCATGCACCCATAGTGAGGAGGGTCTGAGCACATTTGAAGAAACGCCTGCCCAAAATTCATCACCGCAAACGTGCTTGCTTGCGACGACCCTCAACGAGTCTGTTGCTCAATCCACCCGTGCCATCTTCGCCCATGTCGCCGTCGACACCCAACAGCACCGTGTCGGATCCAACACATCGGCACCTCCGCGCACTGACGACCCACTATTTGTCGTTGACGCCCGTGCCTGTCCTCCGTAGCTTGCTAAAACTGTACACGTCGCTTGACGCGCGAAAACTGGCTGGATTCCTCGACGCGGGCGTGGACGAGGAGGAAGTGTTGAGCTGGATGATGGTCATGAAAAACGCAGGCCGCTGTATCGGCTGCGTCAGTATCGCCACAGGTGCAGAAAGGGACGATGCGAACGGGACGTCCAACGGCGAATGGATGTCGATCAGCGATCTCAACTTTGTGATCGACGAGGTGCGTTCTTCCGGTTTCTGTTGTAACACGCACTGAGAGCGTCTCGGGCAGAACATGATTCACATTGCAGAGTCGACCGTCGGGAGGCGGTATGCGGGGTAGTTTATGTTTATCCGAAATTTAGAACATGCCGCGCGCGCGCTGGACGGGCTGCGTGCGTCCCCGCTTCTGGGGCCTACATTGGTACCGAGAGCGCAGGATTTCATGTGGCTGAGTATGAAGATGGGGCCTCAGACGATGACTTGCCTTGACTCGGGAGGACCCGCGATCAAGATCATCCATCCGGGTGGTGTTATCCCAAGAATGGCACCACACGGTTAGATGGTCATCATCAAGCACAGGACGACCATCAGTTCGACCACGTGAAAATTTGGCTGCATCTTTCGAGCTACTAGTGTGTGTATTCCATGGACGCTCCCGTCATGTTTAGCCGGCCCATGTTTCTTCTTTCCCAATACGTGCATCAGCGTTATGTATTAATAAAAATTATTGCTCTCACCTTTTTCGCTGTACCTCCTGTACTATACATCCATTCCCTTACATGCGATATATTTCATGCCCACACCTCCACACTTATCACACTCAATTTCACTTCAATCTAGGCCACACCTCTAGTTTTTCATCACCCCGTAAAACCTGAACCCTAAAGGGTCCAGAAATAAGTCGCTGATGCCCCGTTGAATAGTTTAAGCGTTACACCAAAATCTTAGACAAGTCGCAACGCTAATTATTCGAAGAACAACAGCAAATCCCCTAAGCCGTCACTCGGGCCCCGAGTTGGGGACCTCCCATATTATACCACTGTCAAAACCTTCAAATGCATCCTCGATATCATCTCTGGTATAGCAACCTATTCGTAAGTTGCTTGAAAGGACTGATGTTATGGGCAAGCTTGCACAGTATTCATTCTCATGGCAGTCAGAAATATCGAATCTGCGCCGTAGGTTTCGTATTGCCAACTGGGTCTTCCCGATACACGTAGAGAGAGGCCCAAGAGGGAGAGAAAAGATGTTCTCGGCGGTGTGACCACGGTATTGCCTGTTTAAATTACGGGCCTGAGATACCAACATCTCAAATGGACTAGTACAAGTGTCAGTCTCATCATCATAACATTGGCAAGCATATCGCTCACTCTGTGGAGTTAGGATTCGGAGCTTTGAATTTGCCAGTATACCTAGCGGTCAAATTCCTTTCCACAAAATTTGAATCATAATGACTGCTGGATGTTAGCCTCATCGCAACATATGCAACTGCCTCGCTCACTTGGGATCATTTTTGCATGAGAGGTCATAGTTGCCACAATCCCTGACAACGTGGATATACATAGCAGAAACGAAGAGCGCGAGAGAGACTGCAGCGAAAAGGACAGATTTGAAGTGAAACATCTCACGGAGATGGGGAGCTAAGGGAGGAGGAACTCCATGTTTTATTAAGTTTCTGTATGTTCAATCATAGATAATCGCCCGATCGATCTAATAAGGTAAGTGCTCGTACTCTTAGAAGGTGCATTTGATCAAACAAGTTTCGTTCTCAAGAGTTTCGCACTCACCGTGGCAGCTGTGTAGGATGTCAGAAATGATGGGTGATGTGGATAGATAGCCGAGTGATTAGACGTAGTGATGGACGCGTTCGGTTGTGAACCTCGGTTCGAACTGAACTTTTTTGAACCGAATGCAAGGTTCGGTTCAACGTTCAGCACTGGGGCTGAACTGGACGCAAGGTTCGCTTCAGCATTCGTCTCCCCCCTGAACCTTTCAGAACGCGTTCGAATGCGTTCGAATTTGTATTTCCTAGCTGCAAAATATATTGTATCATGCCGCGGAAAAAGAAGTCGTTGTGCGCCACACCGACACCTCGGTGTCCGACACTCACGCCCGAAGGTGCCACAGGCAGACACCTGAATGAATATTCTCGAAGGTAGTCAGTAAAATTTTAGGTGCAGATTTTGTTCTCACCGGTGTGTCCCATCGCCACTGCTATGCCAAACAATCCCACATGAGGAAATCTACATCTTACTTGAATATACATGAAGTGCTTGACATATTTCACTAAGTGATTCAAGTGGGCCAAGAATGTCAAGTATTTATCAGTAAGTACCCCAAGACAAGTGCTAACATACCTAAGTAAGCTAAGTACCAAGTGTTGAACTTGTGACCTCATGACTTGGGTGACTGCCAAAAATGGAAGGAAGATAATGTGCTAACCAGTACACCACAAGAATCCACAAGTTTAGGTGGTGATAGGCTATATGACTACTCTACAGAACCCTAGTTGTATTTTCGTCAAGT
This sequence comes from Austroboletus eburneus, assembly GCA_038090175.1. Classification (NCBI taxonomy): domain Eukaryota; kingdom Fungi; phylum Basidiomycota; class Agaricomycetes; order Boletales; family Boletaceae; genus Austroboletus; species Austroboletus eburneus. Next base: position 7,680 of record JBBPMF010001222.1, read on the forward strand.
CCACACCTTGACAACAATGACAATAGTGCACCCAGAGTGCTGCCCAACTCCACACCGCTGATGACACACAACAACAACACACAATGATGCCCAACAACATGAAATTCAGTCATTTTGCTCACTACATTGATGCTGACTTGAATTTTCTCTCCACCATCAGCTCAATGACGACAACGCCATACCCAGGCACTCAACCACGACACGACAACAATGCTTAATGTTGGCGCTCAATCACTGATGACAACGATGATGATGGGGCCCCGACACCACTTGCACTTTAATGACGATGAACAACAACAATGTGCCCAAACCAATGCCAATGATGACAGCCCCCACAACAATGAGGTGTGATACCTGCGGCGGCCCCAACATCACAGCTGGGCCAATGAATGGCCAACAATGACAACAAGGTTGCAGGCAGCACAACAGCACCCCCAATACCATGGCCAATGATGAGCACAGCACCCCTGACACCATGGCTGACAATGAGATGACAATGACACTGGTGACACCCAACACCATGGCCAATGACAATGACAATGATGAGAAGGGTGCGGGCAGCTCAATGGTGCCCCCAACACTGTGGCCAACAACAATGACCCATGGCAATGATGAGGGCACAGGTAACACAAGGGTGCCCCACACCACAATGACAATGGCAGCAGCAGCATCGATGCACTTGGAGGACAATGAAAGCAGCTAATACCATGATGGCCCCCAACACCACCACAATGGTGGCAGTGGCAGCAACCCCAATGCCAGCAACATGACAACAATAATGAGGGTGCAGGTAATGCAAGGGCACCCTGTACCATGACAACATTGACTCATCTGAAGGACAACAAGAGTGCCCCAATGCCATGATGACCCCCAACACCATGATGATGATGATGGCGGCAGTGAAGGGCAAGTACCATGCACCAGCAATGACGACGCAACAACAGCCCTCCATCAACATGAGAGGCAACAAGACAACACCAATGTGAAAGGCGATGATGATAACAAGGCAGGCATGGGCAATGCAATGGTGCCCCCAGTACCAGAATGTCTTCACCACAGCATGGAGTTTCTGAATGGAGAAGGTGCTGTGCAATACCATTCCACCATTGGCATCTTGCAGACATCTGGCTGCACTGGTTTTGATTCTGTATATGAAATAGCTCAGTAGTCTTCCTCGATGAGTGCTTTCATGTGAATGAGTATGTAGAAATACTCAAGTCCCATATGACAAGCTTTGAGGCGAGAAATTGATGATAGTGGCCATGACAATAGATCCAAAAATGCCAGCTCAACCCATTGGTCCACATGATATTGACGTCCAAGCTGAAGTTTGAGGGAAGAATTGAAGGGCAGTAGATGACTGAGTTCAGTGACTGCATACTGAAAGCCATGGGTAATTTCAAAGAAGGTAATAGCTTGAGAACAGTGATCAAAAATTCCTCATGGTGCTGCTCACCAGCATAGCTAGATTGGAAAAATGTGTCAGATGGTATATAGACATGAATATAAGCCAAGTTACCCATACCCTCTGGACAAAAAAGTTAAAAGGTAATCAAACTTGCAGTGAACAATCCCATGTAGAATAATGGGGTTCTTATCACATGCACCCTCTATGCACCCCTTGCCTTGTTGATGAGCCTGAGGAAGTGAAAGAAGTGACTCAAGGACTGATAACCATAGTGCAAGAAGGCCAGGGTAGAGTTTGTGGAGCATGTGCCAGGTTCATTCTGGGATCTGTTGGCATCATGTCAAGCATTGAATCATAAGCAGCATATTCCATTGTGTAGAAGAAAAGGAAATACCAAAAAAACAACAGTTCCATCAGCAAAGTAATACTTTGGGTGCTGTTCTTGAGGAATAGACATGATGGTTGTGGGTTCCTGGATTTGGTTGTACATATGGCATTACATATGCACAAATAATTCACTGCATTTTTTTGGCCTAGCTACATGTTTCTTTATCACTGTGTGTTTTTTTCAACCCCACCACACTTTCTGGCCTTGTGGCATGTTTTTTTGGACTTCATTGTGCATTTTTTTATTTGATACCTTGTGTACTTTTCTTATGTGTCCAATCTTTTATGAGTATCACCATGTTCAGAAAATGGTCAACAGATTGTGGAATACTATGAAAAACACTATGGACAATCATCTTTGGCACTAGTAAGTTCTAAGTCTTATATGAGACCCTCACAAACATTTGTAATGAATGCATTAGAATATTTAAAACCTGATCCTTTCTTGAGTGCCTGGAACATCAACATCTGGCAGCCAGCAGCCATCTGGCCAAACTGGAATTCCCAGAAATGTTGGACTGCATCCTGAAATGGCTGTGGATTTCTACCATCAAGTAAGAAATGGCCCATTCCATACCATCAAGCCATGTGCCAATCATTTTGGCATGCTGTCGGATTCTTACAATCTGTTGCATGAGATGTGATAATTGGTGCTTCACATGCAATAATCCTGCATTGTTCTTCGAGTACTGCCTTGGCATGGTCACTTCCTCTACTCTTTGCTTCCTCTTTATTTGAGTTGTTTCAAGTAGGACTAAGTACTAGCTAAGGGCCCTCATGGGAGGCACTGTTGCATTGTCCAAACCTGCCTCGTCATTGTCATCATCATCATTGCCGGCATGGGCATTGGGGGTGTCATCATCATTGTTGTTGTTAGCATGTGGTATTGAGGGCACTGTTGCATTGCCCATGCCTGCCTCATTGTCACACCGCTGTTGCCACTGTTGTATTATCATCATTGTCATCATCAGCATGTGTTACAAGTATCCACAGTTCCGAAAGTTCCAGAACTGATTCCCGTGGTTCCGACATTTCCGAATTACCTTCCCGCAGTTCCAAAGGTTCCAGAATCCTGGAACCATCGGAACTCTTCGACACTCTACCAGAATGGAATCCAGAAGATGGACTACCTCCGGAATGCTACTGGACTTTGTTTCCTGAAGACTATGCTCCATATGGCCATATGGAGATCCCCATTCTTGATTCACCCTGTTTGTCTCTTCTTCCTCTTTTGTAACTCTTGCCATGTGCCCTTAGAACTGTTCTTGTCACGGACCTCTGCTCCTCCTTTTGCCCCTCCTTTTGGCGGCTGTGTTATCCCATTCCATCACTGACCCCACGAGGCCATTGTAACATACCATGTGTCCTGTTCCATCACCTTTCTGTTCTGAGATAGTTCCGGACTGTATAAGTAGCTCATAGTTGTCATGTATATTCCCCAGCTAGATCTGCACAATTATATGCAGTGTTTAGTCTCCTTTCTGCCTGAGTCTGGAGTCTCAGCAGAGAACCCCTTCGGAATTCTATAGGACGTTGTGTCACCTTTGAGGACACACTGAGACTGGATGTTGCGCAAGCGTAACAAAAGATCTAGCTCTCCCCATACCTCTGCTACCACGCAGCAAGGCACCCCCCTAGTTGCCCACCAT
>JBBPMF010001223.1:0-11119 GCA_038090175.1 Austroboletus eburneus
AACTGCGCCAACCTTTGGGCTGTTGCGTGCCCTTCCTTTCTGAGGTTCCAGAGGGCGATTACAGTATTGTAAAGTTGAAGCCGTTGGGCTTCCATGCAGTTTGCATGCCAGCCCACCTCCTCTTCTCTCTTCCGCGTATCTCGACGCTGAGCCTGCACCAGGTCACAGATGGCCTCGGCAACCTCCATCATCGCGCTGGCAAGCTCCATCCACGGCCCGTCTGTGAACCGCTCATCCTCCGTCTCCATCCTCACCTTCTTTTTTGACCCCGTAGCCTCTGGGCCCACCTTCTGTTTCCTCAGTGCCGGCCTCTCCATGACCTCGACCTCGTCATCTTCATCCATTGGCTGCTCGCATCACTGCTTGATGCCGACGCATGCCGCACATGACAACACCCTCCTTCCTGGTGCCAGCATGCACTCAATATTGAGGTGGTGGCACTGGTAGCATGCGTTTGGCGTGTGGTTGATCCACAGCTTGGCCGCCTTCTCCTTCCCCTTGCCCTTTTGGTGGGGCTTGGGTGGCCCAACCAGTGGCGTCTGCTCATCCTGTTGGATGGTTAGCTCCCTTCTCCTACCCCGCATTGGCACTCACCCCTGCATCTGCGTCTGTTGCCTCTGATGCCTTCTCCTTCATGACCTTCTCCACGCGTTGCTCCGCTGTGACCTTCTCTGCACAATGCCTCGTGGCTTCTTCCTCCTCATCATGTTTGCAATGCTTGGCCTCTTCCGCCTCACGCCACGCCTGCTCTTCCTCCTCCCAACACTTACACACCTCCTCTTCCACCCATCAGCGCTCCTCTTCCTTCCACACCTTCATGCATCATCACCGCTCCACCACCTTCACCTCGAACACCTCATCGTCCTCGTCCTCGTCCTCCACGAGACACGCGTCAGTCCACGTGCGGATGTCGGTGATGTTGTTGAGATTAGAAGACATGGGGGGAAAGTTAGAGAGTCAAAGTGCGCAACCCCTGCCTTATATGGCCCCCGTCGGCAATTTCCGACTCTGCTCCACAATCGCTTAGATGACGCTTTGCCATCCACTCTGTGTGCACCCCCACATCACTTATCCACCCTGTCACATTTTCACTTACCACACGGACGGACCTAGCCATTGCTTTGGCCTTCAGGGGTTCAGGCCTAAGAGGGGGATACTGTTATATCTGAAATTCTTGCTAAGTCCCCTCCGCTCCTCCGTGTATATCATCTCCACTATTCCGCTTCTATGTCCTCCACTACTCCGTGTCCGCTTTACTTCTTGCGCTCATGTACGTTATGTTATGTTTCCCTTTGTTCTCTTCAAAGTTAGTCTCCATTTCATCACTGCGGTGCTCAGGGTAAGGCGCACAGCTCCGGCTGTGCGACTGACTGGCACAGCAGCGGTACTCTGTTTCCTCCATCGCTCTGACCCTGACTTTACTACATTCAGACTTTGACCTCCATATATAAACCCGCTATAATATGTCTTAGCCCCTCAGTTCGAATATCAACTTAGTTCCATCCTCTGCTCTCTCCTCCGTCATTGAGCTCATCAATGAGTTCTCTCGCTTGAGTCTTGATGACTCTCCTCTGATCTCTGGTCACTCCATACCTCCACTCCGCTCCCCTCGTAAATCAGGGACAACGGAACTGAACAAGGGCGCACCACATAAGGTGAAGCCGAAGTCCCTACCCCCTCCGACCAACTCTGGTGCTCCGGAGTTCGCTGCCCAGTCCCCGATGGACCCGTACTTAACAATACCACAATATACAAATTGTACCAGAGGATCGATGGAAAGCAGCCTTTATCACCCCCTTTGGACTGTTTGAACCAACTGTGATGTTCTTTGGATTGTGCAACTCTCCTGCCACTTTCCAAGCATTCATGAACAATGCCTTTGGGGATTACCTTGCAAAAGGATGGCTAATTATCTATATGGATGATCTAGCCATCTATTCTTCTGATTCATCTGAGCATAGAGAAAGGACTATCAAAGTTCTGGAAAGACTTAGAAGCTTAGGACTTAGGTGCAAACTCCAGAAATGCACCTTTGACTCTCAGACCATGAACTATCTTGGCCTAACAGTTCAACCAGGAGAACTTGCAATGGATACAACCAAACTCCAAATCATAAATGAATGGAAATCCCCTAACTCAGTCAAAGCAGTAAGATCCTTCTTAGGATCCTGCAACCTCTATCAAAGATTCATTTCAAACTTCACTCAGAGAATTGCCTCACTTAATGAACTTACTTGGAAGGACAAACTCTGGACCTGGACAGAGAAAGAGCAACATGCCTTTGAAGACATGAAACTAGTGTTCTCCACCTCCCCAGTCTTAAAACAACCGAACCCGGAACACCCATACTTTGTAATGACAGACACTTCACTCCTAGCCACAGGAGGAGTTCTCATGCAAAAGGACTCCAATGGCAATCTCCACCCATGTGCATACTAATCTGCCACTCTATCAAGTGCAGAATGAAACTATGACATATATGACAGAGAACTACTGGCAGTTATCCATGCTCTTGAAGATTGGAGACACCACCTACTTGAAGCTCGACACATGGTCCAAATACTCACTGATCACAAAAACCTTACCTACTTCAGAGCCCCCCATTGACTATCATGATGCCATGCTCGATGGCAAATGTTCCTGCAAGACTTTGACCTTGCATTCACACATGTACCAGGAACATACATGGGCCCTGCTGACGCCCTATCAAGAAAAGATGACATATCCACTGAATCAGATAATGCAGAGGTCATTCTCCTTTCAGATAACCTATTCTGTAAACAGATCGACCTCACTTTAACAGATAAAATCGCAAAGTCCACTCCTTCCAATCCTTTTGTCCTCATCACACTCGAAAAAATGTATAATGACACCCCCCACTTCCTAGAACAAAGTTGTCCGACTGGACCTTTGTAGATCAAGAACTCCATTTCCAAGGACCCCTCTTTATCCCGGAACCCACCTGTCAAAAACTGGTCCATGATCTACACTACTCCCCAACAAGTGGACACATGGATCACTTCCAAACATTAGCCACTCTGGAAAAAGACTTCTGGTGGCCAGGAATGTCCACATTTCTGTGATGATTCATCACAGGTTGTGCTACTTGTCAAGCCAACAAAGTAAATACCCATCCTACATCCCCCCCTCTGATGCCCTTAAACTCGTCTGCATCTTGACCTTTTCAACAGATCTCTGTTGACCTTATCTCAGGACTACCTCCTGTCTCTGGATTTGACTCTGTCATGGTCGTGGTCGACCATGGCCTTTTGAAGGGGGTAATTTTCTGCCCTTGCTTCAAAACCATCGATGCACAAGGAATTGCCCAACTCTTTTTTGACCATGTGTTTAAATGGTTTGGTCTCCATGACAGAATCATCTCAGACAGAGGTTCCCAATTTGCATCTGTCTTTGCCAGGGAACTAGCATGACTACTCCAGTATGATGTTGCCCTATTATCTGCCTACCATCTCCAGACAGATGGAGAAACTGAATGAATGAATCAGAAACTTGAAACCTACCTTTGGATCTTCTGCAATGGGTTAGTGGATCAGTGGGTTCCGCTCCTTCCATTGGCTGAATTTCATCACAATATAGTAACCCATTCCTCTACTCGGAAATCCCCATTCAAACTGATCATGGGATACCAACTCCGAGCCTATCCACCAATTGGAAAATAGGCTAACCAAACTGGAAGACTCTCGAAAAGAGGCACTGGCAGCACACAAACGAGCAAGAATGTTTATGGAAAGACGAAAAAGATCCACATTCACTTCATGGAAAATTGGAGATAAAGTATGGTTGGAAGCAAGCAATCTAAAAACAAAATACCCGGCCAGAAAACTAGCCCCCAAATGTGAAGGACCATTTGAAATTGAAAAAGTAATCTCTCCTGTAGCCTACCAGCTCTGCCTTCCCCCAACATGGAAAATCCACAACGTGTTTCATGCCAGCCTACTAACCCCTTATGTGGAAACCTGGGAGCATGGAACCAACTTTTCCTGACCTACCTTGGAACTAATAGACAGGAAAGAGGAATGGGAAACTGACAAAATCATTGCCCATAGGGGAAGGAAGGGAGCCCAGCAGTTCCACATTCAATGGAAAGGATATGGTTCTGGTGATGACACATGGGAGCTGGAATCTAACCTCGGAAATGGATTGGAACTTTTGGAGGCTTATAAATGATCAAGGAAACTCTGAAAGTCCCCAGATCAATGACCATACCCCATAAATACTCCCTCGAATCCTCCCATGAATCCCCAAGACTTCATACCCCCTGTATAGCCCCTCTCATGTTCAGAATCTTCGTTCCTGAACTACCTCCTGTCCAAGGACATAGACTCCCCCCTATTTTTTGAAACACCCTCCTGGTATTGGTTCTTGATTGCCCAGCCCTCTACCACTACCTTGTCTCACATCCTCTCTACAATGAAGCATCCATCTTCCCCCCCCCCCCCCCCCCCCCCCCCCCCCCCCCTCCCCCCCCCCCCCCCTACCATACACCCTCCCACCCCCCCCCCCCCCCCCCCCTTATCACAGCCTTTCAACAACTCTCACTCTCTGTCAGACTCAATCACAAGAGAGCTTGAAGAAATCCAATACCAGCAGAATCACTTGATTATGCACTCAAATACTCTCTGACTGAGGAACAAATTCAAATCTGCCAAACCCTTGCAGACCTTGGTATCTTCAGAATCATCAATATCTTCTCCAGAGTTGCTTTGGTCCCCTACCTCTGACCACTCCTTCAAGCCCTTACTGAGGAACAAGGAGAGAACTACCTCCTGGACCTTGCCCATGACCACCTTGCCATATCGCCCTCTTTCACCCCCATCATCAAGAAACTTAACAGGATCAGCCATGTCTGGAACCCTCCCATCATGGGAAGCACTGGACCATTGCTTGGAGGAATTGCTGTGGCTGAGAGAAGAATTAGGGATGCAACCCTACAAATGGCAGAAGGATTGGCCGCAACCTTCCTCCCCCAAACCCCTCAAGTTTTACCCATTCGAGATGGCCCAAAGAAGTCTCTATCATCAGTTGAAGGAAGTGAGGGACAAAGCATGAGTTCAATCAGAGGAAAAGAAAAAGGAAAACAGAAAGAGGCACTGTCACCCAACCCCATTCCCATTCCCCCAAGACTGGCCCCAGGACCAACTCACAGGAATAGGAAGTCCAACAAACTCACATGCTTTCAATGTGGAAGTATCAAACACCTGCGACTCGACTGTCCCATCTACACATGCCTCTTCTGTCAGCACAAAGCCCCTGGACATATCCAAAGAGAATGTCCCTCCAATCAATGTTCTTTCTGTAACAGAATGGGGTATTCCTCTGCTGAATGCTTTGACCCAGAAGACTTCAATAGTGACAATGTCATCTTCAATGATGGAGACTCTGCAGGAGGTGACTTTAGGGATTGAAGAGGGTCTTCAACGGATAGAAGAGGGTAATGTTACAAGTAAGTGCAGTTCTGAAGGTTCTGAAATTCCAGAACCATCGGAACTCTTCAACACTTTTCTACCTGAATGGAAGCCCAAGGACAGACTACCCCTAGAATGTATTGGACTCTATTTCCTGAAGATTATGCCCCATGTGGTCATATGGAGATCCCCATCCTCAACTCACCTTATTCCTCTTTTGTTCTGTTTTTGTAGCTCTTACCATGTGGCCCCAGAATTGCTCTTGTCACAGACCTCCACTCCTCCTTCCATCCTCCTTCTGATGGCAGCATTTTTCCATTTGTACCATTGATCCACAAGGCTGTTGTAGTATACCATGTGCCCTGTCCCATCGCCTTTCCATTCTAAGATGGTTCCGAGCTATATAAATACCTAGTAGTTGTCCTGTATACTCCTTAGCTAGATCTGTGCAATTATACACAGTGTTTAGTCTCATCCTGCCTGAGTCTCGAGTCTCAGCAGAGAACCCCTAGGATTTCTATAGGACATTGTGTCACCTTTGAGGACACACTGGGACTAGATGTTGCGCAAGCATAACATGGGGTCCCTTAAAAGAAATTGTCACTGACAATGGCCCTGCATTCATTCAGGCCCCCAATGTCCTTGCCAACCAGTATAACATTTGTCACATTCACATATCCCCTTACAATTCTCAGGCCAATGGCATCATGGAGCATCACCACTATGATGTTCAGGAGGCCATTGTCAAAACTTCCCAGGGAGGGAAGACTCGCTGGTACCTTGCCACTCACTTGGTCTTCTGGGCTAAGCAGGTTACCATACTCCGGTCTACTGGTTTGTCACCCTATTTCATGGCTCATGGCATCGAGCCTCTATTTCCTTTTGACCTTGTAAAAGCGACATTTCTTCTCCTCACTTCAGATATTGACTGCTTGTCACCAGCTGGACTGATTGCTTGGAGAGCCTGCCAGCTCCAAAAGCATCAGGATGACTTGGACACCATTCAAAAAAGAGTATTACACATGCACAATGTCTAGTCCCAGTGTGTCCTCAAAGGTGACACAATGTCCTATAGAAATCCTAGGGATTCTCTGCTGAGACTCAAGACTCAGGCAGGATGAGACTAAACACTGTGTATAATTGTGCAGATCTAGCTGAGAACATACAAGACAACTACTAGCCATTTATACAGCCCGGAACCATCTTGGAACGGAAGGGCAATGGGACAGGACACATGGTATGCTACATAGGTGCGATGGACTGGACAGTCGGGCACAGTGTGACCATCAAGACCACAATAGAAACATAACTGGGGGTCAAAACACCATTGGCACTCTGAAGTGGAGAGTCGACCATCAGGACCAAGCATGGAGACAAGGTCAGGTAATGGTGATGGGATATCAGTGGAGTTGGAGCAGGGAGAGTTGATATTAGAGGTGTCGGAGTCATCATGCTCAGAGCAGAGGTCATGAGACTGTGACTCATCATCAGAGTCAGGATGATCTGAAGAGTGGGCAGAGTCGGGATCATCAGAAGGGGGGTCAGGGGCGGAGTTAGAGTCAGATTTGATGGACTCAGAATCATGATCGGAGGAGTCGGAGAGGGATGCAGAGTCGAAGTCAGATGGTTCAGTGGAGGCGATGGATGAAAATGGAGATTGGTGAACCCAAGACATGAAGGGGTTCTGGCACTCTCATCTGACCTACGTTCCCAATAATGCGCATCAATGTCTTGTGCAAGGGTGCATAAGGAGGAGAGCGTGGAGGGCTTGCCAATGTGGGAAATTTCATCTTTGATGCGGTCAGAAAGTCCATTGTAGAAGATGGAGTGAAGGGCTTCATCTTCATAGTCATGGACTTGACAGGCAAGATGATTGAAGTCAACAATATATTTGTTGACATGCTGAGTATTAGACATGAGCAGAGTGTGGAGTTCATTTTCTGCGTCACTGATGGGATCATGAGGACCAAAGTTAGTCCAGACTTCCAGAACAAACTCAGAGTAGGAATCCATCTAAAAGGGATGGAGTTCAGGGGTCTCGAAGAGCAGGTTGGGTTTGAACCATTCTAAGGCCATACACTGGACAAGGAATGTGTGGAGTTGTTTGGGGTTGGAGCCATCAAACTGGTCCAGGGTATGGACTTTGGTTCATGGAGCAGAGGTGCGATTGGCAGATCTGGCCAACTGCTGGATGGCATGTGAAAGGAGGGTGGTAGCATCATTGAGGGGATCTTCAGAGTTGGATGAGCTAGACTCAGAGTTATCAGAGTCATCATGAATGTGATGAGGAGGGGTCTGGCTCGGCACGGGAAAGCGCGGACCAGACAATGTGGAGGTGCATGATCTTGTTCCTAAGAGCTGCGCCCTATAGATCAGAGTTTGCAGAGGACATGATATGGAAGCGGAGGTGAGGTGATGACGTGCAGAATGCTGTGAAACAGGGGTGATGGGACAATGAGCAGAGAAGCTGTGAAAGCAGTCTTCAATCTGAGGTCATTGGTGATGACTCATGAAGATACTAAGGGATTCATGATGGGATGAGGTGGAGGAGCTCATGGTAAGGTAACCACTTGAAGAGTCTGAGGATGGAATTTGAGAATCAGAGTGAATGGACAATTCGACAAGTGGGAGCTAGTTATACTGTTAAGACTGGGTCGGACTTGGTGGATGACTCTGTAGGAGCTCTGTGAATCTTGATGAAAAGGGGATAGAGTAGAACTTTGGCTTCAGCGACTTGGAGCAGAGTGCTGTGCCCTTGTCGGATCGTTGGTGGTTCTGGATTTCAGAGGAGTAGAAATAGGAAGAGCAGGAGAGAAGACAGGGGAAGTCTGAGTTGTCTAGATTGTCTAAGTCGTCTAGGTTGATAACTAGCTAAAGTACAGGCAACAAGACAGGACTATATATACAGAGGTCAGAGGTGGTGTACAAAGGCAATGATGGAAAATGTAAGTAAGTGGAGCTAGGGAAAGGGAGACAGAAAGGAAACATAAGCGGAGCTGTGTGAACACAGAATCAGAGAAATCTAAGAGGTGAGACTAGTACATAAGGAGAACAAAGAGTAACGTAACTTGAATGTACAAGGAGTGGAGAAGCGGAGGAGTGGAGGAACATAGAAGTGGAGGAACATAGAAGCGGAGGAGCGGAGGAGTGTAGGAGTGGAGGAGCAGAGGAGGGCTAGGATTAGGGATATGACAGCTGGTCAAGGCAAAAAATGGAGGTACTGTGGGTTCAATGGCTAGGGATTGACCAAGAACATTGTTGGGGCTTCAAGCAGGCCCATCTTCCAAAGATAGGCTTTGTACCTGATAGACCTCAGCATGAACTGTTCGGTTTCTTAGATCCATCTCTCATCATTTGTGGATACCACATCATCCTAGCATTTATTGATGGATATATCTCAAAACTCCTGCAGAAGGGACCTTCGCTTGCAAGATTGCCTGGTGAAGTTGAAGATTGGGCTGCATTCTATGTTAACATGTAAGTAGATCTAACTTATTTATATAGAAGTCTACTGAATAATGCAGATTTGTCGAGCACGACATGCTTGTATAATTGCAGGTTTTGGAGTCAGTCATCATGCTATGAAAATTGGAGGCTATATACCTGCACTGGTGGTAGAACTGAATGAAGAGAGTAACAATGATGAAGATATTCATATGTGGAACATTTATGACAGTTCTGCAGGGAAATTCTATGAGAATGAAGAAATGGGTATGGATATGGATATTGATGTAGAAGAAGAGGATGATGATGAACCAGAAGAGGATGAAGATGACAACAAAGATGACAATGACAATGAAGACATTGAGAATGAAGATTATACTGGTGGTATGTACTGATACAACTGTTTCTGTGTGATGTTCTTGTACTGTACTATGCTCATGTTCAATGCTTATTTCACCCCCCAAATATTCTGCAAAGTATAGATAGAAGGATTTTGGACCATGAAAACTCCAAATCACACAATGGGGCTTCAATGCAAAGGCTCCAGAGCTTATTATATTAGATGTTTCACCGATAATGGCACTTTGTCATATAATGCTAATATAGACCTAATTAGAAATAATTTATTGCCAACTTGCTAAGTTACAAGGAGATAAAATATAATCTCATTCTTGAATATCCTGCCAGTTCGTGATGTTCAGATGTGACCTTATATTCATATGCCTATAAGATATAAATTCGGACTTTATATGTCATGACTCCCTTATAATGTAAATAACAACTAACTTTGAAACTGATTGCTAACTGATGTATAAATTGTGACAAATGATATGGGAGTATATGCTGAGCAGGTTTTCACAAGGTGATAAAATATAATCTCATTCTTAGATATCATGCCAGGTTACGATATTCTGACATTGCAATATATGACCTTATATACCTATGCTAAGAAATGTATATATTTGAATTTTATATCATGACTCCCTATTTTGTGATATAATGTCAGCTATGATGTATAATGTGAACTTCAGCAGATTCTGAGACTTATTGCCAAATGATTTACAAATGATAAGGAAATATATGCTGGGGCATGTATTTACAAGGCAATAAAATGTATTCTCAGTCTTAGATAACCTGCCAGTTAGCAATCTTCAGACATAGCAATATATGACCTTATAATTCTATGCCAAGAAATACATATATGATATAAATTTAAATTTTATATGTCACCACCTACAATTTCTGTGATGCAGGAGTAATGCAAATATTTGTTTGGCCAATTTGCCATCAAAGAAAGAACAAAGCATGGTCTCATGGTTTCAGTGATGAACTTGCCCATGGAAATGGTACAAGTTCAAGGAACCCCAGGTTGATGAATACTTTGGCTTTTTGTAAACAGTTGTAATGCTCTTGTTCCAGACAGAAGTGCCAGGTTTGCAATGGACTAGATACAGTGACTTCATAAATCCTTGCAATAACTAACACTAATGCAGTGCGTGAAGAAGCTTAGCTTTAGTGTGGGAAAATGTAGTACTAACCCTTGGCTACAATATTGGTCCCTGAGTCATGTGATAAAAATAAGCTGGGGTAAAGATATGCTTATTCTAAAACAGCTATGTCATTGCAAGGGTTTATGGACTTTTGATAGGAAGTAAAAGATTTCAATGAAATAAAGAGATAGCTGGCTTCATTCAATGCTACAAACAAAGATACACATATAAACATTACATCTGAGTTTGAAAAAGTTCACATGCATCTTTATTTCCAACTGCTATCATTATGAGATCTCTCTCTGCTACTCAAAAGCAAAATATCTTGGCTATGCTTCATTCTGGTCATTCTGCTTCCTTCATTGCCTCTACCACTGGTGTCCATCTCTCTACCATCTCTAGGCTTCGTTCTAAAGAGCGTTCCCACTTACCAAAGTTCACTGGAGGTTGCCCATCAAAGCTTTCCCCTGCTAATGTCCACCATGCCATTCATCTCATCTCTACTCATAAGGCAGAAAATGCTGTCCAAGTGACCAAAACCCTTTTCAATATCATTAATCAATCTCTTCATCCAAATACAGTGTGCCAGCACTTGCACAAGACTGGTATGAAAGCTGTGGTAAAGAAGAAATGCCCTATTCTTTCTGCCAAGCATTGCAAGGCAAGAGAGGACTTTGCCTATGCTCATAAGGATTGGACTTTAGAGGATTGGAAGAAGGTAGTCTGGTCTGATGAAACTAAAATCAATCGCCTGGGGTC
>JBBPMF010001224.1:0-11101 GCA_038090175.1 Austroboletus eburneus
TGTACAGTTTTGAACCTCTTGGACTTGGGTGCCATCAGGCGTGAACATGATGTCGCACGTCTCGGTCATGTTGCCATTGGCACTGCAGCGGCTGCGTTAGTCGACGTCACAGGTCTGGAACGTGCCATACGCACGTCTGCACAGTGCGGTTGATCGTAATCGACGTGGGCGACGTGAGGCCGACGGGTACAGTGACAGAAGGAGCTTGCCGAGCCACGATACCCGGAGACGGAAAGGCCGACACGAGACCAAAGGGGACAAAAAAGAGACAAAGAATGGCGAGAGCACGAGAGTACATCATATGCGATAATTTATAAAAGAGCCAGCTCTTGATGGTTAGAGGAAAAGACGAGGAGGAAGGAGTCCTGGGGGGAACCAAGACAAGACAGGGGGGACAGTGACTTATATTCATTTGCATTGGCATAGCGACCAACAGTCACTAATCTACATCATGGAGTGCATAGCATCTCTACTACTCTCCCAGCGTCATTGGACGTGCACCGCAAAATTAATATTCCACCACCTTGTACCTTTCTCACTGTAACTTCAACAGCACTCCAATCACTTTGCAACTGTCCATCCCTCAAAGGCAAGAAAGTTTGTTAGGCGTCTACTGAGAATGAGAAGTTGATGCGTCGACGTGCAAGTTCCTCCTAAAGTCGGTAAAAATAATTTAACAGTTAACCTATCAGTCGAGCGACTGGGCAACTATGATAGTCGTCATGGAACATAGAATGACATAGACGCATTCAAAGGGCCTGGCTCGCCGGCAGGAGGCTGTGTCACCGCATAACTTTCAGCTACAGCACATCTTATTCACAACTCTTTTTCAGATGACGACCACATCTTCATGCGGCGTCAATTTACTGTTGCCAAAGGCTATTTGAACAAGGCCAGGCTCGAGAGGACATTCTCAACTACTTCACCTCCTCGCGACCAACGACCAGCCGTTTTCTTTTACTTTTTATGCTCAAACATGGCTCCTCAAACTCGCAGCACAACTAATCCTTTCTCAGGTCGCTCGATGCGTAACAGCATCAGACGTCCGCTACTAGTATCGCCTCCCAAACTTCGTAACCGTAGCCCGATCAAAATCCAAGCAAAATCTCCAGTTAGTGTTGCGGAGGCGCATCAATCAGAGAACATCCCTACAAAAGGCATTCCATGGATCTCTTCCAGAGACGCATTCATCGCCGTCTCTGAGACTGGTCAAGGCACCCACGCATGTTGGCACTAGTCGGAGGATGGCGTCCAGACGAACGAAGACGCGGATAATCGTGGCGTCATGCCTACTATCACAACTGAACCAATGCGTCGCCCGTTTCCTCAGACGCCGATGCCACTCCATCCTAATAAAGCTTTGTCATTCTAACGCCGGTCAAGAGGGCAAGGCCGCTCCAACGTAAATCCACGTATCTGCGACGACATTCGCCAAACATCAGAGGAACTCCGGGATTCGAATGGTGAAATGAGGACACAACGGCAAACCTCTCAAGGGAGAAATTTGAGGGCTTGGAAAACGAGAGGGAGAGAAAGATCACCCTCGAGCACACCCAACGGCTATTGGCGGAAAAGGAACGGATGGAAGAAAACGAAAACCTGTCCAGTATGAGCAGCTACTACGGCGACGAGACAGATGACTCCCTGGGAGGGACTAGCATCCATGGCGCTCGCGAAGAATCCTTTGGCCACCACGATCACGAAGCCACTGCACTACGCCGGGTACGTTTCGGGCCAGAGGGAACCGAACTTATCGACGAGGAGGAGTACTAATAGAACTTGTTTGTAATTTCCCTCTTGCATATCTTTCAATCAGATTATTATCTTTCGTCCTCTTACTTATTGTTATTTCATAGTCATTACTGCGTCCAAGGAAGTGGATTAGGATCTATTTATATGTATCAAGCAATGCATTATTATGGGATAACGCCCTTGCATTCATATTAGTAGAAGTGAACGGAGTCCGCAAGTTTGCCACTGGAGCGGGAAGAGTGGCGTGCAACCAGCGTGGATGCGCGATTCGAGGGTGCTCTGATTCAAGGCTGACCAGGAGAGGGCATTTCGGCGAGAACGATTTGCTTTCCTTGCTGTTCACGTACCCGAGAGTGACTCTGCAAGATTGTTCGGAAACTAGCTCCAGTGCGTGTCGGTCGAGGACTCGCCCTCCGGACCTGAATCGTTGGTACCGTCAACGAGAAAGACGAACCACATACGAACGTAAATGACCTGGAGGGCAAAGCGCCAGTGCTTGCCACCTGATCGAAATCGCCCGTTTTAGGTCTAGAGATGAATGGAAAACAACACGGTTTCAAGTTGGGCCCACAGTACCTCTTAGAAAGGATGATAGGCACTTCCAATCATGTCAACCTCTCACCAAGGCGTCTGTACTTGAGATGGTTAGTATCTCCTCTAAGCTTCCGACTGCCTTCGAATCCGAAAGCGGGGGGTCCCTCCGGAGGATGAAGGAAAGTCTCACCAATGTTGATGTTAGTTGGTCACGTCGTCGGCAGTTACAGATAATTCTCGTCAGGCTACGAGCTTGCCAAGGTACGGCTAAAAGCATACTTCGTGAGGTTCGTCGAGAAACTCGTCTAACGGGCGACTTAGAACCATATCCACTAGATCGGCAAAGCGCAGTAGTCTAACCACAACGATACTCCAGACGGTGTCTGCACATAACAAGTCCTAAACTTATGGCATGTATGGGGGAGGAAAGGTATCTCAAATAGCCGGAAAAAAGTACAATAGCAACGTGTAGCAATACATCCCAAGATATATAAATTTTTACTTTGAACCAGTGGAGAACTCTAATAGATAACACTGAGTCCCATACTGGAGAACAAAACACAAATACTCACTCGTGACAGACTTGGTACCCTCAGAAATGGCATGCTTGGCAAGCTCGCCAGGAAGAATCAGGCGGACGGACGTTTGAATTTCACGAGACGAGATAGTAGATTTCTTAGAGTATGCGGCGAGCTCTGAATAACAGACACACTGTCAGACCATGAAGGCATCGAATGAATGTGACACATACTAGATGCTTCGGTTGCAATTCGCTCAAAAATATCGTTCACAAAGGAGTTCAAAATGGCCATTGCCTTGTTCGAGATACCCGTATCGGGGTGCACTTGCTTCAAGACTATGACGAACAAGTTAACAGAAAGCTACATCAGCGAAGACGGCCACTCACCCTTGTAAATGTATGAACTGTATGTCTCCTTTCGAACCTTTCGGCGCTTCTTCTTTTCACCATCAGCTGGTGGCTGAGACTTGCTGGCGGTTTTCTTTGCAGCCTTTGCACCCGAATCAGCCTTGGCAGGCGCCTTGGAAGCGGTGGAGGCAGGGGCTTTGCCGGCAGTGGACGCTGGCTGCAGGTCCTATCAGTACACGATAAGCGATAAGGGTATTTCCGACTTACTTTGGGTGCCATTTGTGAATCTACAAATTGTACACGGTATAAGACTGTAGAAATCAAATATGAGCGTGCTTGACATACAAACAAGTCGATGAATACATACCAGAAGGATTGTCTGTGCGAACGGGCCTGAGTGAGGCGAGGTGGTGGTGGTAGGGGAAAAGGAGTTTGGGCAGACGACGAGCATGACCTCAGCTTTTATGAATGGGCACGTACCCCATTTCAAGGTCCGCTTGCGAAGTGTGCGTCACGTGATTCAACAGACCGCGGTTGTCACGCGTTTGTGACGGTCACGTACTTTATATGACTCAACCGCCGCATTACGTTCCCGTTTGGATCCACGAACTCTCACAGCGACCGGGGCACCCCAGCCAGCTCAGCCGATCAACCAAATTCTCAAAGCCATTGTGACCTGCGTTTCTTTATGAATATTTCGAGCGTCTCTCTATGTGATCTCCCACGACGGTGTCGAAAAACGACCGAAGGGCCACTGACGGCGTGGACGTAACCCCAAGTTCGATGATCGCGGCTTTTTTCACGGGTGAAAGCTTTAAAAAGGATCGGGTACATCGGGCTGCGGAGCTTGCGGAAGTCCAATGGCAACTAACCAATCCAATATGAACGTCTTCGATTTGGAGAAACGATCAACTGTTTAGCTTAGGTGTGTCATACAACTGCGAGTGGGATTAACAACCAAGGACGATGTCATTTTGACTTGGAGTCACCTGGGCTGCTGAGGAAGGCAAAGTGATAGTCAGGGAGGGCTCGGCGCTGCGATGAGTAACCCTACAGTGTAATTGCCCCGAAGGGTCTTCGACGAGTGTCTTATATATCCACATAAAGATTAGCCAAGGTCCATGATGTGCTTCTGGCGTTCTTGAATCCGAGCTAAGTACTTTGCTAGACGTTTACTCCTCGAGACCAATTTCAAGAATTTCAAGAACATAAAAAACTGTCTACTACTATTGAACAACTCCTTTGAAAAATACAACATTGACACAACTGGAAACTCGGTTGCACTCTAGCGAAACTCGAGCCTGTGTAAACCCGACGCATGGAACCCTGTAACAGATAAAAAAACATGATAACGAAGGAAAAACGAAGATGTCCACCAATGCCAATGACAAAGGAAGGCGACGACGATTACCACAAGAGTCCATACATATATAACTTACGTTCCATGGTGATCAACAGAATGTCTTGTACTCGGAGGCTGGTGTCACACCGTGCCCCGTACAGTACCCTTGGCGTCGATTACCGTGAACTCTGCTGCGTAGTATGGATTGGGGCTCAACAGCGTCCCCAGGCGGTGCAACACATCGACCTGGAACTCTTCAAACGGAAATTCTTCACCGTCGACCACCAGGATACCGCCAGCCATGAGGGGCTTGGCCCGGTACGCAGACGCTTTGAAATATCGGTTCTGTTATAAACCGTATTAACAGAGGGTCTCAGGCCATAGCTGACCTACATACCGAGCTAAACCAGTAGGAGCGGCCAACCTCGGCACCCTCCATAGCGTCGAGTAAGAATCGTCTTCCGACCTACGATACAGGTGTAAAACAGCCCGTGATACGAAAAAAAAAACATACGATTTCTTGTATTGAAATGTCGATCAACCCATCATCAGGATGTGAGACGGGGAACTGCATCAGTGTCCTGAACACACGTCAGACTATGCATTAAGAGTTTGCAGCCAACGCACCGGCTAACATAGGGACCCTTGCCAGCAAACATGTATAATATCGGTTTGTTGTATTTGACCCAGTTTTCATCCTCTTGAGAGTCAACCGTCTCGATTGCCTGCTTATCGTCGTCCGAAGTGATGTCTGACGGCGGCAAAACGGGAGGCACACCCTTGGCTGCACTCTTCCGACGTGCATGCCATGCATCTACCATCTGTGACTTGTCCTGCTCGACGACTTTCATGGACAACTCCATCTTACACGTCTTGCATGTTACGACTGACGAAAATCTTAAAATTGTATACTTCGCGAAGGACGTGCGTGTTCTTACCTCCGCGAAGGTAGCCCCAAACAAACCGAAGATCACCCATCCATCTGAGATGTTCGGTTTCGATGTCCAGGTCGGCCATAAGACCGACGGTTTGCGACATGAATGATATACGCTTTTGATTTCCTTGGGTGAATGAGAAGAGGTCGACCTTCATCGGCTGACCTGAGCAGGATTCAGACATGGCTCGTCACTTTCGAACTCGGGAGATATTTTATATACCTTTGAGGACATTGAGGGCAGCTGCACAAGGGTCCAAACCATCACGAATACCAAGAATGTTTAATGAGAGACCGTTTCCGGAGCCTGCGGGTATTGGTGCAATAGGAATACAAAATGCTTTCTCGGGGATCGCATGCTTGGCGAGACCATTCATCACCTCGTGAATGAGACCATCTCCCGAAACGACGACCAGTGCATCGTACGTGAGTTCCATGTCTTGTGCGAGTTCAGAAGCATGGCCAGCTCTCGTTGTCACTAATGCAGTATCAGTAGGTGCAGTCAAGAGACAAGATTGCAGGGACTAACGAGTAACATCGAGGGTGCAGCCGGCCGCTCGCAATATAGGCTCTACTTGACGTGCATAAATTTGGCGTGCCTTGCCCTGGATATGGTTGAGGCAAGGGTGATTAAATACGAATGCAAGGAACATACGGGGCCACCATGAGGATTAATGAGTACCTTCAAGGCTTTGGAAGGGTTGACGCCTCGGTGGAGAAAGAGCGGTCGATAAGATGCATGGATGGCGGACCGAGACCGATGATCGGCTCACCTTGGTATGCAGCCTGGGTAATAGACGCGCACCATTCCGTGGCATAAGGAATGTCCTTTTCCATTACATTACCTTGAATCTGTCTCATATGTAGACGCTGTTTCCGAGTGCGCTCCAAGTAGGATACCTCAACCTGGGAGTCAGATATGGTGGCGGCAATGAGATAGTACATGGGGATTTCGGAATGTCTTGGCTTTGATGAGGAGAGAAAAAAGGAACGTTGGGTTGGGGTATCGCCAGTGACCGGACCAGAGCGGATGGAGAGCGACGTGTCGGTGAAGGCGAGGGAAACGACGACGCCGCCGGAAGGCTCGAGAACGAGCTGTCTGGAGGACATTTTTGGCGTTGTCCGGGGGAGGGGGGAGGAGGGGGTATTGTGTCGAGAACAAGGGAGACCGGGAAGACTATATCTGCGCTGGAATCAAGGAACGTTGGAGACTCCTGCAAACGCGATGGCGTGGTTACTCCATTTGGTAATCCGCCACTCCGGTCCACCGTACCTTCTTATGTCAGCAACCTACTCTAATCTGAGGACTCCCTCTTGCATAGTAGTAGTTTTACCCACTCGTTCATTAGTACATAGTAGTCCCACGCCCACCCTTGACATGGAGGTTGACCCTACCAACTCCGACCAGGTGAAACCGCAGCACACGTCGAGAAATTACCGCACCCGAAACCTCCCCACGACGCCCAAGCAGGTCGGCGACGGAATCGGTGATAATAGCCGAATCTCTTGGCAGAATGACAACCTTACTTCATGTTCGCCGTTTCTCGAAGATCAGTAAGTCTGCCGCACTGCGGAGCTGTTCAAATACGGAGCCACCCTGTTGCTAGACAAATCGTTTCTACGGGCGGATCTGATTGTCACCGCACCTTGCCAGCGTCACTGATCAAACTTATTTTCCTTGATGCCACGACTGGTCCTGTCAGGCATTCCGCCAGTGCTCGACGACTGAAAAGTATTTGTTGAGCCCCCTTGGATCCTGAGACCAAGTGGCCCATCAATATCCTTTATCTGCAACCTTGAGGGCAGATGATCAGCTTCTTCCGTCGGATGATCACATTTTGACCAGCCATTTGAAGATAGCGCCTTAATTGGATGACGGCATAGATATCCACACACGATAAAAGCATTGTGCGACTTCAACCTAGATAAAGCAGTTCGCTTTGAGGCCCATCACATGTGCCTGATGGCATATGGCACACAATTTATATATTCATGCTTCCACCTGTCAATGTGCCATTGAAGGTAAGGGCGACGAAAAGGAGATTTTGAATAAGCATGCACTTCCCAGAGATGCATCACGATGTGAAGCCTCGTCTGGGTCGTCCCACGCACGAGTACTCAAGCGCTCAATGAACCAGGAGTGTACACGTCTTCAAGTAGCAGGATTTGAACGCCGAGTATCATGATATAATTATGATGCGGGTGGGGAAGCGTACAGAAAACGTGAGCCCACGCTATCATCACGATAGATCAAGGAAAATAATGCAGTACAGTACCTGAGCTCGCGTGGGATTGACAGCAGGTGAACAGTGGGAGCGAGCCTAAAAGCCGGGAATGCAGGAATGAAAATCAATGCCCACGCACGTCTACAAGGTACCTTTGCAAAGTAAAGAACGCATCATAGCAAAACGAATCATCGGGTGCCTCCGAGCTGTCAAACACTGAGGGGTGAACACGTCGAGAGTCAAGGTATGAAGAGACCTCGGGAGCCATTCGATCCTCAGATCAGCAGGCATACCTCGCGATCGCATCCTGTCATCGAGTTATTTGGAGACAACGATCCTTTTGTCTGGCAGTGACAATTCGTGAGAGACCGTTACAGAGTACTGATTAATGTTGCCAGAACGTTTGACAGTTCCCTGGCAAATCCTGGGAACACAAATATTATTTGATACAACCGCCTCTAAGAGAACGAATAAGTGATCAAGTGCAGGTAAGGTATACGGCACCATGCTACCAAGAAGCGGTCCTGCCTGTGTGTTGTCACTCCGACGGAGAAAGATGTTAAGGATTGTGTCGTTCAGGACGTCAGGCACTGTCAATATGTTGAGTTGGTAAACATGCGACATTGGAAAATCAAGGTTCGCGGCTTCTAGGCACATATAAGAATTCAAAGTCCTCGGCCGCTGGAGCCTTGGAGCCGGTGAGTACGCCGTGAATGATGTTACTGAGTCAAAAACACGTACGATGTGTACGTGGTGCACGGAGCCCTCAGTGGTTTATGTACTTCACTCCATGACCTGAGGCAAACATCTTCGATCGTTTGAAACACCCCGTTGCTCCAACTGTTGCAGTCTGCTCCACAAACCACATAAGGATCAGGATATCACGGCCTGGTTAAAACTTCCATGACCGGTGTCGGGAAATTACGCATGACCGTTGGTTCCATGCGCAGTCGGCCTTTTCGGAGTCATCGCGGTGCACCACTACTAATACTTAACCACATCAAGACGCCAGCAAGCCTCCTTAGGCCCCTTCATCAGAGCCTCTCAAAATTACGCCCCACTGCCACCATGTCCACTGCTGTACACACCATCGCCCAAGTCGGGTTTAGTACGGGGACCAACGAGTTGTACGACAGGTCTGCGTCGCTCGTTGCTTTCCTTGTCCGAGTTACGAATGACACATTCTCTTGGCAGTGCCCGACCTTCGTATCCACGAGAGAGTATACGTTTCATCAAGAAGGCCGTTGACTCCGCAGCCCCACTCAACATCGTTGAGTGAGAAATTTTTCATCTCCCCCCGCAGGCAAGACCTAATCGAGCCTCCCGGAGAATCGGCGCTGGGACGGGGTTGTTCACCCGGGCTTTCTTGGCAGATGAAGACAGCGATGCCAAGATCGCTTCCTTGAAGGCATTCGAACCCAGTCCTGGAATGCGAAACGTGTTCCAACAGAAAGTCATCCATGATTCTATTACGATCAGCGATGGAACATTCGATAATGTTCCAACCGTCCAGGATGGCTGGGCGGATCTGATCATTGTTGCACAGGTCTGCCGACCCACGCCGATCGCGTACATCAGGCTTGTTTTTTTGATACCGTGTTTGTGTTCGTTAGGCTTTCCACTGGTGTCCCGATTATAACAAAGCGTGCGAAGAGTTCGCTCGGATCTTGAAGCCAGGTGGATTAGTGGCCTTTATCTGGAATCTCGAGGACAGGTGATCGTTTCTCCTGTCTGGTGACCATGTTCTGACTTTGCCATTCAGAGGGAGCGATGCCTGGGTCGCTCAGGTACGCGACCGTATAGAGATCCATGAGAAAGGTTCACCCCAATACCGTCTGGGTCTCTGGCGCCAGGCTTTCTCCACAGAGGAGTACAAGAATAACTTCGAGCCTCCAGAAGAAACGGTATGGACATACCATCTAGAGGCTTCGGAGGATATCTGCGTCAACCGCGCGTTAAGTAAGAGCTACATTGCCATGCTTCCGCCTGTCGAGAAGGACAAGGTCATCGAAGATATCAAAGCTATTGTGGCCAAGGGCGATGGAAAAGTCTGGATCGACGAGAGCAAGGATATGTTCCAGTACCCGTACAAGACCACGCTGGTGTTGTCTAGAAAGGTGTAGGCTTATCGTTCTGACTCGAAACAAGAGATCCTGTTACGATGACCTTGCACATGCTTCCCACGTATTTGGTACATCGCCAAACACCTTACTAGTACGCCAGCACGATCCCCGTTTACAGTGGGCTTGAGTTTACACTCGCGATGTTAAAGCAGACAGGCATGCTGTGACGAGCATACTCTGCACGAATAGGACGACAATCCATAGAGAGAAAATATATTGTTAGCCAGAACGTTGATGGAGCTGAGCGCTGAGCTCTACTAAGCGCGAAAACAGGGGCTAGCATTCGCGCGAGTAATGCGGCGCATGAACGCCCGCTGCGTGTCTCGATACGAGGCCGTAAAGTGGAACGCGTTTCAAAAGAAAAGACGAGAATCCAGATCCGTGGGGTTGGTGGGCTCTCCAAGAGCTCGAGTCGCGAAGAACACAAGGTTAGCAAACAGAATCAAACTTTGGAGCCATTGCGCCGAGCAAGCAGATTCAGTAGTTCTGCAAGCTTCGGGCCCTCGCAATGGATGTGACGCAGTGTTCTACCGGTGAGTAAACGTTCACCCATTTGAAAATTTCCCATGCGTAGAGCCACTGGACATTAGATAATCAAAGCTGATTGGCCAGTCGTTATGACTTGCGATCTCTGGGTGAATTCTGCTCGTTCAACACTCTCGAGCAACGTGCTATTGATATACCACCGTACATATTACTTTTTCCTTTGCCGCTAAACATCGAAGCTGCTTTTTTGTTGGAATATCCTGCATGTTCAATGAAGTAATTCCACCATAGCACCATCCTCTGTTCAAACGTTTCTTAGCGGCAGGCCTCGACGTCGCCATTTGAGACCTGATGGCAGGCTAAGACCAAGACCTGTAGAGTTTCGAGTGACGAACGGTCAGAGTGCCAGTGATTCGGGTTTGGGACTAAGGGCATACCCTGCAGGCTGGCATCCATTTCGATGATCAGATCAAGGTGTTCATACGTGTACACGTTGGTTGATGACAGTTGAGATAAGCTGATAGATTGATAAGTGCTACGGTGTAGTACCGCCGCTATTGTGAAGGATCAGGAAGTCGTTGAATTCAGTCGTGTTCACCTGAACGTTGGCGAACTGTTCATCGACTCTCTCACAAGTTTCAGTCAAACACTGACAGCAACGACAGTGTAGTCGCCGGGAATGTGGCAGACAGAGAACCGAGATGGTGTGGCGTCGCAGCACCCACGTCCGTGCTGACGTTTGCATGATGAGTGGAAACGGAAGAACGAACGCCCAGGTATGTGTCTTCCCCAGCCCCCTATTAGTATCACACTACATACTTTGGTGAGGTGAGTCGT
>JBBPMF010001226.1:0-11091 GCA_038090175.1 Austroboletus eburneus
GCTCGGTCTCTTCCGCCTCATGCCGCACCCGCTCTTCCTCCTCCCGATGCTTACGTGCCTCTTCCTCACGCTTTTGCGCCTCCTCTTCCGCCCGTTGGCACTCCTCTTCCTTCCGCGCCTTCACGCATCGTCGCTGCTCCGCCGCCTTTGCCTCGAACACCTCGTTGTCGTCATCGTCCTCCGCGAGACACGCGTCAGCCCACGTGCGGATATCGGTGATGTCGTTGGGATTAGAAGACATGGGAAGAAAGTTAGAGAGTCGAAGCGCGCAACCCCCACCTTATATGGCCCCCGTCGGCAATTTCCAACTCCGCTCCACAACCGCTTAGACAACGCTTTGCCGTCCACTCCGCGCGCACCCTCACGTCACTTATCCACCCCGTCACATTTTCACTTACCACATGGACGGACCTAGCCGTCGCTTTGGCCTTCAGGGGTTCAGGCCTAAGAGGGGGATACTGTCATATTCCAAATTCTCGCTAAGTCCCCTCCGCTCCTCCGTGTATATCATCTCCGCTATTCCGCTTCTATGTCCTCCGCTACTCCGTGTCTGCTCTACTTCTTGCGCTCATGTACGTTATGTTACGTTTCCCTTTGTTCTCTTCGTAGTTAGTCTCCATTCCATCACTGCGGTGCTCAGGGTAAGGCGCACAGCTCCGGCTGTGCGACTGACCGGCACAGCAGCGGTACTCTGTTTCCTCCATCGCTCTGACCCTGACTTTACTACATTCGGACTTTGACCTCCGTATATAAACCCGCTGTAATATGTCTTAGCCCCTCAGTTCGAATATCAACTTAGTTTCCGTCCTCTGCTCCCTCCTCCATCATTGAGCTCGTCAACGAGTTCTCTCGCTTGAGTCTTGACGACTCTCCTCTGACCTCTGGTCACTCCGTACCTCCGCTCCGCTCCCCTCGTAAATCAGGGACAACGGAACTGGACAAGGGCGCACCACATAAGGTGAAGCCGAAGTCCCTACCCCCTCCGACCAACTCCGGCGCTCCGGAGTTCGCTACCCAGTCCCCGATGGACCCGCACTTAACAGAGAAGATGAGAATGTTGTACATGTAGATGACAAGCCATTCTTTGGGGATCATATTGCAGAAGGAGTCATTCATGAATCTTTGGAAGGTGGCAGGGGAGTTGGTGAGACTGAAGAACGTTATGGTCAGTTCGAAGAGTCCTTTATGGGTGATCAAGGCAGCTTTTCATTGGTGTCTGTCTTTGATTTGGACGTTGTTGTAGCCCCATCAGACATCAAACTTTGTGGAGACCTTGACATCACAAAGTTTGTCGATGAGATCAGAGACTAGAGGGAGGAGATAGGCATCGTGAACAGTATGTTTGTTGAGATACCTGTAGTCTTGACAGGTGTGAAGTCGGCTGTCCTTCTTTTTGACAAAGAAGAAAGGAGAGACTTGGGGGAGTTTGAGGGGTGAATCTTGCCCAAGGCAAGATTTTCATCAAGAAAGGCTTCAGTAGCCTTTCATTCATCTAGAGAAAGGGGATATATCTTCCCAACCTTGAGGGTGAAGGATTCATCAAGGTTGATCTCGTGATTGTAGGAATGGAAGGGAGGTACATGATCCATAGCTTCCTTAGAGAAGACAGAGGTGAAGTCAGAGTATTCGGGGAGAAGGGTGACTTTAGGTTTGGCTTTCTCAGTGGCCATGGCCAACTTAGTAGAGTTTGTAAGTTTGGTGATGAGAGGGTTACCTTTCAGAATAAAATGACAACCATATTGTGTGATATGATTGATGGTGTAGTTGTTATGAGCACAGTGGATGTGCTGAGGTTCCATTTCATAATTGAGGTATTCATAGAGTCATCCATCATAGATGGAATCTACTTGGATATGATGAGGAGGTCAGAGGAAGGGCTTGAACTGCTGGAAGTGGATTTCATATTGGTTCAAGTTGACTTTGTGGAGCATATAGAGTTCCTTGGATTGATCAGTAGACTCGCTGATGGAGAGAGTATGACTGAACCAATCAATGGAAGCATTTATGGCTTTCAACCAGGGGAGGCCAAGAATGAGGTTTTGTCGACCACAGTCCATAACATAGAAGAGGACTTTGTGGGCAAGTCCTTTAATGTGGACAAAGAGTTTGGTGATGAATCAAACTTCTCCTTTGTCTGTGGGTCCTTGGTTAGGGTTCGTGACATTGAGGGGGGAGGAGAGTCAGGTGGTGGGGAGCTTGTTTTTGCGAACAAAGCCCCAGTTGATGGAAGAGATATCAGCACCACAGGTCTAGGGACATCGCAGGACTAGTGACAGATCAAGGATATGAAGAGAGCATCCATTCAACAGTAGGATGAAGACTGAGGGATCAAGGGCAACCAAGATACTAGGTAGATTGCAGGAGGTCAAAGATAGCAAATACACCTTAGTACTGAAGATTTATATATGCAAGCCAAATAGTTAAGGGTAGGCAAAAAGAAGAAAGTGAGTCAGCAATGGAAAGTGATGGAATTACAAAGAAGCTGGAGTTACTATGAATGGATGTGATGGCATTGGACAAACATTGATAATACAGCTGCGGATGAGTCACACTAAATATGTAAGTGGTAATGAATCAATGGTAAAGAAAAGAATGACCCAAGTGAAGCTCAAACAGTGAGGGTCAAGGTCCTTTGGTGTACACAAGTAAGCAAAGAGAAGGAAAAGAAAAGAGGGGCTCAACAAATCATAACAGGCTCAGCTTGGCTGGCTCAGCACTTATAGGCCAGGCCAGCACAGCTCTAGTCCTGCTATTGAGTGAATGCTCCATCAGAACTCTTTGACTCATCACTAGTCTTACAATGTCTCTAGACCTGTTGATCTCATGATCCTCAACAGTCCTCAAAACCCATTCGATTCCATTATATCCCAATGGTCTCTAGAACCCCTGTCAAGGATGCCCCTTGCCAGGCCCCCCCTTGATCCCTGTCTGCTGTATAGCAACAGTAAGTCGTTGAATCTCTGCAGGCTACACCCCAACTATATCAAGCATAACAAATACCCTTTTTATTTATTAAAAAAGCATACAGGATTCCATGTCTGCTATAGATGATGTTCCATGTATGTGGTCTTGTATATAAATGAAAGAAATTGAACAGATTGCCAACTTATCTGCATACAGTGTAATCCAGATTCAAGCATTTCCCATGAAAACTGTAAGTGAATTTGAGTTTACAACAACAGATTGAATTAAAAGAGTTTATTGCAGGCTGACTCATCTCTTGTGATTAGTGGACAGAATAATGGCTAGCCTGATCATGATCTACTTACATCTAGATTGCAACCAGTAGTATCATATTCCAGATTCTCACTAAGTCCCCTCCACTTCTCCATATGTATCATCTCCGCTATTCCATACATATGTCCTCTGCTACTCCATATCTGCTTTCCTCTTTGGTTCATGTACATTATGTTATGTTTCCCTTTGTTCTCTTTATAGTATAGTCTCTATTCCATCACTGTGATGCTCAGGGTAAGGAGCACAGCTCTGGCTGTGCGACTGACTGGCACAGCAGCAGTATTTAATTTCCTCCATCGACCCTGGCTTTACTACATTCAGACTTTGACCTCTGTATATAAGCCTGCTGTAATATGTCTCAGCTTTTTAGTTTGAATATCAACTTAGTTCCATCCTCTGTTTTCTCCTCTGTCATTGAGCTCATCAATGAGTTCTCTCGCTTGAGTCTTGATGACTCTCCTCTGACCTTTCCTCACTCTGCACCTCCACTCTGCTTCCCTTGTAAATTAGGGACAACAGGACTAGACAAGGGTGCACCACATAATGTGAAGTCAAAGTTCCTACTCCCTCTGACCAACTCTAGCACTCCACAGTTCACTGCCCAAATCCCAACAGATCTGTACTTAACAAGTAGGCACTACATGCCTTCATCCATACTCGAGTGCTTCAAATGCAGCAGCATTACAAGCCAGTGTCTAAAGGTGCTAAGTAAACTTCAAGTTGAAATTAGCTACATCACTTGCATTATAATCAAGAGACCCAACACAATGAAATAAAACTTTATATAACATTGACAGGCTTACTCAGACTGTGCTGATCTCATGATAAATAGGACATGGTTCTGTGGCATTCTATAGTGGTTGACAAAGAAAAAATGATGGGAATGGGAATTTAACCTGCTCCAAAGCTTGGCTAAATAAGTTGTGGGGCATATGGGTATGATCACTCAGGGCATATACAAATGATTCATCTTTGACTGACATAGAGTTTTTAGTTGCATTTGGTGCAGCATTTGCAATATTTGACATTATTTTGTAATGAACAGCCAGATTCAAAAGGATATGCCAGTTCTTTGGAATTCTATACTGATCAACAAAGAAAATGGGGAAAAAGGAGACCTAACCTGCTTCAAAGCTTGACTAAATAAGTTGCATTCCATACTAGTCAACAAAGAAAAAAGGGGAAATATAGATCTAGTCTGCTCCAGAGTTCAACTCAATAAGTTGCAGAGCATATGGGTATGACTCAGGGTAGATACAAATGATTTGTTTTTGACTGGCATGGAATTATTAATAGTTGTGCACTCAGTGCAACATTTGCAATATTTGATACTTTTACACTTAGTTTTATTTTTCTATATAAGATAGTAAGTTGCTTTTGTGCCCTTAGCTTGTCCAACCTACTGTCATTCTGTATTTGCATATCTGCATCATGGCCTGGTTGTCATGCATACAGTGAGCAACAAAACTGTTGTGGAATAACCCATTTTTAGATAGGAAATGATTTGATTGATTTATTCAATGGAAAGGAATTTCATGATGGAAATAGCAGAAAAAGTGGAGATGTTTTGATGTGTTTGTACCATATTTGACTTATTATGCATCACATGACCCATGGATAAGGTAATAAATTCTCACAACACATAATTTTAGTATTGCAAGATGTTGGCAACAAAACTATTGCAATGAGTACTCTTGTTTAGTTAGCTGATATCTCTGGAAATAGAAAAATTTATAATATAAGCAACATATATACATTTTAGGAAGCCCTTGATAAGGGCTTTTGACTGGGCTATGTTTAAGGTTATCACATTTAGTGGTTGATGAGATATTAGTTCAACAATCAAAATGTTGCTAACATTGCAACAGTTTTGTTGCTCACTGTACAAGTGTGAGCTCACCCCCCCAACCTGTCACCCTCACCCACTCATGCCACTTGTATCAGAGTCATAGCATGTATGTTGAAGCTGTTGACTATGTTTACAGTAATACCATTTTTACCTAGCTATAATGTAGTTTCCTAGAGGCCCACTCTGCCAGAATGTCTAAGCATCTCATAAGTGTAGTAAGCAACTTGAGAAACTGAATAACCACTCATGCTCTCCAGTTTTGTTGATTTAAGGCAGTGTCTGAATGCCTTGTATGCCATGGCAGTAAAGGAACATTGGGCAGGGCAGGTATTGAATCCATGAATAGAGCAGAAATGGTTCATGTGTGACACAGCTCCTTGAAGAGTGGGGAATGCCCTATGAGATAAAAACTTTCACAAACAACTTGATGATGGCAATTGACATGACAATAACACAAAGAGGGCTGGAGTGTAACAGCAAGGGTGATGAGGATTGAGGTAATGGAAATAAGAAGAGGGCAACAGCATGTAATAGTGAAAGTGAGGATGAGGATGGTGGCATGGGATAATGGCAAGGATTGATATGATGATGATGGAGAGAGGGCAAGAGTACATATATCTGTGAGGCATGACAGCAAGGATTGGGGCAACAGAAATTGTAAAAGGGTAAGGATGACAATACATGACAGCATTGAGTAACAGAAAGGATTAAGTAAGAGTGACAATGCAAGAAGGTAAGAGTGTTTGGATAGTGAGGTAACAAATGATGATGGCAAGAATGAGATGGTGGTAATGAAAATGAGGGAGACAATGATGATGGTGAAGAATGATGAGAGTGTTATGATCACTCTTTTTTACTATTTAAACTCACTCATGGCAGGAGTTGAACTCCTGACCTCCTATATAAGGAATATCTCTATTGACACAAGATGTTACGCTCGATGTGGTCAAGCATAGGCCTGCAGAGGTTTGAGGGCTTACTGTTGCTATACAGCAGACAGGATGAGTGGGCCTGACGAGGGGGTTCCTTGACAGGGAGGCTAAGACCGGTGTAAGACTAATGTCAGGTTGAAGGGGGTCCGCTCAAGGGTCTTCCTTGGCAGAGGTTCTGAGGACCGTTGAGGACTGAGGGATTAACAGGTCTTGGGGACGTCGCAGGACTAGCGACGGATTGAGGGTTCGAAGGGAGCGTCCACTCAATAGTAGGACGAGAACTGGGGGACCCGAGAGCAACTCCAAGATACTAGGTAAATTAGAGGAGGTCTAAGATAGTGAATACACCTGAGTATCGAAGGTTTATATATGCGAGTCAAATGGTTAAGGGTAGGTTAATGGAAGAAGGTGAGTCAGCGATGGAAAGCGATGGAATCGTGAAGAAGCTGAGTCACTATGGAGGGGATGCGATGGCATCAGATAAGTATTGGTGATACAACTGCGGATGAGTCACGCTAAATAAGTAAGCAGTATTGCAAAGACAATGGTAAAAGAAAGGACCCAAGCGGGGGTCGAACAGCAAGGGTCAAGGTCCTTTGGTGTACATGGTAAGTGAAGTAGGAAAAAGAAAGAGAGGGCCCACAAATCGTAACACAAGATCACTGGAACTCAAATGTTTTCCAGCATAACTTATCATGTGACTGCTTATGTCAGCAGTCTAGACCACAAGTCACATGACTTGTCACATGCTGAAGAGCTAGACCCTTATCTCTTATCTATGACATCACATGATGTCACTTCTCATACACATCATGCCCATCACACAAGACATGCTTTTCTACTTCTTTCTCTCACAGACATGCTTCTTCATTACTCATGCTTACTTATCAGCCAATGATGTATTTTTTTCTTATCATGGTATGATGTCTCTTTATGGTATTTATCACCACATGTACAAATAGTAGAATAGTATATAAACTTCAGGACTTCAAGGCTGGAGTCCCCAGCTTTGAAGTCTTGAAGATTCCCTTCTCTTCTTGCTCATAAGAAATCAACGAATTCACTCTACTCTTTATTCAAGGGTCAAAGTGACCATTACACTCCTCTCAGTTGCAGAGCATCATTGAAGTCATTTCATTACTTCAAAGCTTCCTCACCACTGTCAATGGACTCTGCCACATGATGTTACAAGGATTCCTCTTCTTTATTTCTCTTAGATGATGACATATGGAAGGAGACAACCATATCCCTTTATCAGACTTTGTTCCCCTGTCTGACAGCAAGAATCCAGGCTCCTGTTGCCTAACTAGTAGAGAAAGATGGGGGTTAGCCATGTCCTTGAGCAAAGATCTAGAGGGATGTGACACATTTTCACACTCACTAGAAGTAATCCAAGCTTTCCAAGATGACGCTATGCATGTCTGCCATGCAAGCTCAGCTTCAGTAGGAGGAGGTTGATTAGAAGACAGGCAGATGCCAAAATAGCATTGGTGCATGAGGCTTCACTAGAAGTCCATTTAGGAAAAGAGGCCAGCACTAGCCACAGGCTTGACATGGGCCAATTCATGGAAATGGTCCCACAAATGAGTTTGCCACTCAGAAAGTCAGCATTACTAAAAGATCACAGACTTATAATTAGAAGCAAGAATCACCAGATGGAGACAGGGCCTTCCATTCCCCAAGAGAGTATCAGTGGGCTGAGACCCCTGAGACCCCTTATAACAAGGCCTAGTGCTTCAAATTTGAAAAAGAAGTCCATGGCAAAAGAATGCAGATTCCCTAAGCCAGCATGCAGGGCCTACAGATGGCAAGGTGCCCACAAGATGGGCTGTCCTCTTGCACCTCCAGGAATGGCTGGTGAACCAAGTAATGGTACAGTGCCATCTAAAACCATTCAGGGAAACGGGGCTGTTCAGATATGACCTGAAACATGCCCATGCTGTAAAATGATCTGGCAAAGAAAGTCAGGTACTATTTACAAGTGTCTGAGGTATGGCACTATCAATTCATTGAAGGCACAACAGTTTGTTGGTGTCTTAGATTGAAAAGAGGATGACAGAATCATCAAGATCCCAGGAGATGAGATTGATGATGAACTTCTACCAGGAGTTGAAAGATCTAAGAAAGGCAAAGCCTGCAGATCTTGCTGTTTTTATTTCTGGAACAGAAATGTGTGTTCCTACAAGTCAAAAGCAAGTATTGATGATGAGTTTGACCCATGGTTACTCAATCATTCTCTTAATATACAAAGAAGATAACTAGCTCATCCTTAGAAGTAGTTATAAAGATGTACTGTATTTACTCCTGAGAAATCCCTATCAAAGGCAACAGGGTCAAGAGTGATGGGCTAGCTAAAGGCCACCAGATTAACTCAGAATGAAGGATATGAAGTTCTTGATGAGAACTCAGTGATCCTTGAAACTAATTCTTTATCAAAAGATGGTATCAATATGTGAGAGATAGCTCACATGCAAATTGAAGAAGAAGCTTCAGACTTCCCTGAAGAGATCTTTGTGTGCACATTTCATTAAAAAAAAAGATATTAAAATGAATATAATGTATCTATTAGCTTGAGAGCAGGGCCAACTGGCTTTTCATAGATGAAGCATGGGTCATGAGACATGGTATTTCCAAGAAAAAACTCACATGCCCTATACCCATATTTAATGTAGATGGAACTAAGAACTCTGCTGGAAACATTACCCACTCCACAGTGATGTCACATTCCAGATTTCAACCAAGTCCCCTCTGGTCATCTCTGAGGTTATATGACCACCTCTGGTTATCTTACTTCAGAGTTAACTTGCCATCACTAAGTCTCTCCTGGTCTCTTGTTCTTTCCTCCATATCTGATTCTATGTTCATTCTCTGTACATTATACTTATGTTACTTTCCTATGTTCCTTGTTTTCTGTTTAGTTGGTCTGCATTCCTCACCACTGTGCTTGGGTAAAAAGCATAACTCCAGCTGTGCAACCTGTTGGCACTGCAACAGTGCTTAGTTTCCTTCATTTTATGATCCTAGTCTTTTCTACTTTTGAAACTCTGACCTCCATATATAAACCCTTGTACTTGTAGCTTAAATCTCAGTTTGAATATCAACCAAATCACCTGCTTCCTTTGTCTCCACCATTGAT
Organism: Austroboletus eburneus; assembly: GCA_038090175.1. Classification (NCBI taxonomy): domain Eukaryota; kingdom Fungi; phylum Basidiomycota; class Agaricomycetes; order Boletales; family Boletaceae; genus Austroboletus; species Austroboletus eburneus. The sequence continues at coordinate 9,155 of JBBPMF010001226.1, forward strand.
CTTGTATCAGTGTTCTCTTATCTGAGTCTAGATAACTCACCTCTGACCCTCTGACCCTCTGACCTCCATCCCTCTTGTAAATCAGCAACAGCAGACTCAAACAAGGGTACATCACATAAGGTAAAGTCAAAGTTGCTTTTCAAATCATACATCTCTAGTGCTTCAGAGATTAGTACCTGAACCTCTGTGGGACCAGATTTAACAGGTGAAAAGACTACAAGGTAGGTGAGTGGACTAAGAGATAGTTACCTGCAAGTCTGGACCACCAGAAGGTGTTTATGTGATATGGGGAGTGAATAAATTCACCCCAGAGGGACTCTAGAAGCAAGGGAATAAAACTGGGCAAAGTCAAGGGCATAACCTATTGGTCCAGTGAAAGATCACTTAAGTGGTCTTTGGAAGTCCAGAATTTCAGAGTGCATTTGTATTCATGACAGGACTTGATCCTGGCAGTGGTTCTCAGATCAAATGAAGAGTTGGTGTTGCAAGTTTTGAGAGTAGGAGCACATGATCATCAGGTCTACTCATTGAAGGATGCACCCTATATCTGCAAATTGGTCTACCCTGGGTTCTGGGCAAACTGTCAGGATTCTTTTCATTTTCATCACATGACACTTATGTATGCTCACATGTGACTTCTGACTCATTCCATATCACATGCTGACAGTCATTCCATGATGTTCCACTCATTTCCATGAAATACCCTAGATGCTACTATGCCTGCCCTATATAGTGGTCCATGCACCAGACCACATGTATATAAGGCAGGGCTTCATCATAGGAAGCCCCCATCTTCAGTTTATTCATTGTTTTGTCAAATAACCTAAAGGGCAATCTAAGGGCCTTTGTTAAATCCGGTCCCGCAGAGGTCCGGGTACGAATCCGGACACGGAGGCGAGCCCGGTTGGCAACCTGGCAGCAGTCCCGGAGGCTTGCCGACCAGAACGTGGCCCTCCGTGATATCAAGGAGGCGATTGCCCTCCTGGTTGTGAGCCAGCAGGAGCTGGTCGCTACTCAGCTGGAGCGATGGGAATGGGAGGACTGGGAGCGGTGGGAGTGGGAAGACCGGGAGCGGGATGTGAGTGGGTCGGAGGTGGGGATGCCAGAGCCGGAGGAGCTGAGGTCGCTGGCGGAAGAAGCAGCTGAGGTTGCTGGCGGAAGAAGCAGCGGAGGCGGCTGGAAAGGGTAAAGAGAAAGAGAAGGAAAAAGAGAAGGAAACGGAGACGGAGGAAACCGGCATGGAAGCTGACATAGACGGAGAAGGAGAGAAGGACGTGGAGATGGGGGGGGCAGTAGGCCACCATCGTCCTTCTTGTAAAGTACAGTAGTGTATTTGTCTGTTTTTCTTTTTTCTTTTGTAATTGTAAGTTTTAAAGAAACGGAGATCGGAGTGAGTATAATGAAAACATCAGAGTATCGTCAGAAAAGTCTATGAGTTTTAAAAAAAATCTAAGTAAAGAAAACGGATCAAGGAATATGAGGACCGGGCTTATCTGGATACCGGGAATGGAAGTCGGAGACAAGTTCTGACGCATGGTCGAGTTCTGTCGCCAACAACCAGGATGTTTCTTCGTCGGTACCTTCATAGCTGGACCACCGGACTAAATACAGGATTTTGCAATTCTTTCGTCTGCAGTCCATTTTGGAGTCAAGGATCTCAGCGATCTCGTACTCGGGTTCGCCGTCAACTTCTACTGGAGGTGGCAGAGGTTGAATGCAATTTGGAATGGTGTTTGGAAACGCAGGTTCTAGTTGTGAGACATGAAAGACCGGATGTACGGCCTTCATAGAGTCAGGTAGTTGTAGGGTAAAAGAGAGGGAACCAGCTTGGGCGATGATGGGATATGGACCTAGATTCTTCTCGGAGAGCTTTTTAGATGGTCGAGTAGAATTGAAGTACTTAGCCTTAATGAAAACCTGATCTCTGACTTTGAAGT
>JBBPMF010001227.1:0-11081 GCA_038090175.1 Austroboletus eburneus
AGGGGGCGTCTGTTCTCAGGCTTCTATTCTGGTAGAAGGGTGTTGAAGTGTTCCAATGGTTTCGGAATTCCAGAACCTTTGGAACTGCAGGAAGGTACCTCGGAAGCGTCGGAACTGCAGGAACAAGTTCCGGAACCTTCGGAACTGCACTTGTAACAGCTGCATTCTGTCATCTTGCACAATCAATTGACACATGTTATTGGGAGCATAAGTTTGAGATTAACCATCAGCAGAAGCCATCCAGAAACAAATCCTCTGATGCCAAATCCGACACCAAGTCCAATAACAAGTCTGGTAGCTCAAAGAGCAACAGCTTCAAGGGCAAGTCTGCCACCACTTTTCCCACTTCTGGTACCTCAGGTACCTCCAACTCTCCTCCTAAGCCTGACCTCTCTTCAAAGCTCAGCAAAGATGGCAAGCTGACCACTGCCGAACACAAATGCCGCTTCGATAACAAGCTATGCATGTTCTGTGGTCAAGGCAGCCATGTCACTAAGAATTGTCCGTGATTGACGTCAAAGGCATCCAAGGCATGCACTGCCAAGACAACTCTGGAAGCTAAACCAGAAGCCTCCTCCAAGGCAAAAGATAGAGCATGACCTCTGTGGCTTTGCACAGCCAGATGGTCATGTTGACTCCAAATGTACAACCAAGGAGCTCCATCTCAATATGTCTGCTCTCTCAGATCCCTGATCCCTTATGCCCTCCATCTCTCTTGTATCATATGATCTCCATCCTTTCCCTGCATTAGTAGACTCTGGCTTCTCCAACTGTTTCATAGACACTGCTTTTGTAAATAAGAACAATCTTTCCACCTACATTGTCCCTCCGCTTATGCTCCATCTCTTCAATGGCACATCAAATTTCATCATCACTCAAGCTATCAATCTCTCTGTCCTCTTTGAAACTGGTGATATCACCCTGATGACATTCTATGTCACCCCACTGGATGGCTCCTGTGCTTTGGTCCTTGGACACAACTGGCTTACCTGCTACAATCCATTGATTGACTGGGTCACAAGCAGTATCTCTTTCCATTCTATTTCGCAGTCCAGTTCTGCACTTCCGAGCTCACCCTCAACTCTTAAGGCATCTCCACCTCTGGTTGTCCCCTCTCCAGATCTGCCGCATTTCTCTGACCACAAGGCTCCACCCATTGCTCTCATCAATGCTCCTGCATTTGCGCTGGCCTGTCGTCTACAAGGTTCTGTGCAGTTCAGCATGCACATTTGTCCCTGAGAAGGTGACCTCCACGCTGAAAAGATCAAGGACTGGCTGTGTGGTTGCAACCAGGGTGTTGGGTAGGTGAGTGCAAGGTTTGGGTTTCGTCCCAAGGAGTCCCTAGTGGGTCTGGGAAGAAGTCCTGAGTGGAACTAATGAAGTCCAGGCCATCCAGACGGGTTCTGGAAGTCCGGATTATCGAAATGGTGGTAGGAGCGGTCTTCTGAAGTCGGTTGATATGAACAGGTCGTAAGGAGTATGGAAAGTAGATGTATTCCGTGAAAGTATGGAGAGAGGTCTTTGGATGGTAGATAGGTAGTAGATGGGGGATTCGTCCTCCTCCTAGACATAGCTAGATACAAGTATTTATAGTCTGGGCATTCCCAGGACTGTATACATATGTCAAACATATGCCAAAACATAGATAAAACATTAATAGTGAAAGAATAAAGTTGCTAAGGTAAGTCCGGAGCGCGGGAAACAGAAGTCCGGAAGACCGGTGTGTGGGAAAGAAGTCCGCAGGTAAGTCCGGAGTGTGGGAACAGAAGTCCAGAAGACCGGTGCATGGCAAAGAAGTCCGAAATAATGAAATATAAACCTAGAGCTGCTCAAAGCTCTACAATGCCACAGCTACTGAACCTCCTGAACAGATTAATCTCTCTGGTGTTCTGTTGGAATATCATGAGTTCTCCAATGTGTTTAGCAAACAATGGGTGGATACTCTGCCCCCTCACCACGAACATGATCTCAAGATCAACCTCAAAGAAGGTACCTCTCCTCCACTCAGCACCACCTACTCACTCTCTCTGTCCAAACTTGAGTTTCTCCATGCCTTCTTAGATGAGCATTTCTCCATAGGATTTATTCGACCCACCTCCTCTGCACATGCTGCTCTGGTCCTCTTTGTCTGCAAGAAGGATGGCTTCCTCCATCTTTGCATTGACTTTTGAGGACTCAACAAGATCACCAAGAAAGACCACTATCCACTTCCCCATGTCTCCAACCTCCTTGATGCCCCAAGCTGTGCCAAGGTGTACTCCAAAATCGACCTCCAGCATGCATACCACCTGGTCCATATTGCTGAGGGCAATGAATGGAAGACCACCTTCTGCACACAGTATGGTTCTTATAAATGGCTTGTCATGCCATTCGGTCTTATGAATGCCCCAGTGGCATTCCAATGCTTTATTAACACAGTCTTTGCTAATCTTTTGAATGTTAGTGTCATAGTGTACCTTGATAACATTCTCATCTTCTCTGAAGACATGGCCTCCCATAAGGAGCATGTTAAGGAAGTTCTCCACCATCTCCACAAACATGGACTTTATGCAAAACCTGAGAAGTGCAAGTTCCATATGGACTCCATGGAATACTTAGATTATTGGATGTCTCTGTCTGGCCTCACCATGTCCCCAGATAAGGTACAGTTGATCCTTGACTGGCCTGAACCTCGGAAGATCAAGGACATCCAATCCTTCCTTGGCTTTGCTAATTTCTATAGACAGTTTATCTACAACTACTCTGAAATCATCGTTCCGCTTACCCACCTCATCCATAAGGGTGTTCCTTGGCAATTCATGGATGCCTGTTGCTTTGCTTTCCAGGTGCTAAAAGCCACTTTCACTTCCGCTCCTATTCTTACTCATTGGACTCCTGATACTCCAATTATTGTAGAAACGGATGCCTCCAACTATGCTATTGCAGGTATTCTTTCCATGAAGTGCCCCGATGCAGAAGTCCGTCCCATTGCCTACTACTCTCAGACATTGACCTTGCTGGAGCTCAACTATGACACTCATGACAAGGAGCTGTTAGCTATTCATGAAGTGTTCTGCACCTGGCAACATTACCTTGAAGGCTCTGTGACTTTGGTTGATGTGGTCACCGACCATAAAAACCTCAAGTACTTCGCCACCACTAAACTTCTAACCTGCTGGCAAGCACGCTGGTTGGAGTTCCTCTCTCAGTTCAACATGATCGTCCATTTCTGCCCTGGCTGACTTGGCGCTAAATCTGATGCCCTCACTAGACACTGGGACATCTATCCCAAAGAGGGTGATAAGGACTATGCTCAAGTCAATCCATACAATTTCCACCCCGTTTTCACCCAAGAGCAACTTGCTGCATTTCTACGAGCTACATACCTTGCATTCTCTGTTCTCTGTGCAAGTATGCTCTTTGACCTCGAGAAACTCCACAGTAACATTCTCTCTGCTCTCCCATCTGACTCTCTTGCTGTGATCCACATGACTGGATCTCCCAACCCTTCCTCTGACCCTGCTTCCAACACTCCCTTCACTTCCCACTGGACTGTAGATGCAGATGGTTACCTCCATCTCGATGGTTGCATGTACATGCCCAACATCGACAACCTCCATCTCCGCATTCTCCACTTCAAGCATGATCATCCTCTCTCCAGTCATTTCGGTCAAAACCACACTCTGGAACTAATCTGCCACAAATACACCTGGCCAGGCATCCGTACCTTTATCAAAGAGTATGTATCCTCTTGTACTGCCTGCACTCGCATGAAAGTTCCAAGGCACAAGCCCTATGGGCTTCTTAAACAGCTTCCAATCCCTGAGAAACCATGAAATTCCATATTTATGGATTTCATTGAGCAGCTCCCAGGCTCCTCTGTGTTGAAGATCTAATTCTAATTCATTAGGATAAGTCTATGACACAAACTACACTTGTGTAGTAAGAATGTGTGGTAAGACCATGGTATTCATTTGTATCCATAACCATGTGTCTAGGATAGTAATAGACACTGTCACACAGTGTTTAGACCAATCCATTCATTACACTTTCCATATTACTCATGAACATGTTATAGATCTGAGAGTTTTCACTCTCTTATGATAGTTTGGGCCCATTGTTTGGTCCAGCATGTCACAGGACACTTGAGGCATGATTTTATGTGTCCACTAAATTGCTTTTTTGCTATTTTTGAACTTCCTTATCTTTTTATCATCTACATGACCAGTTCTATGGATTTCTAGATGTTTTCATAGAATATCTTTATCTGAAAAGCTTCACAACATGTACAATTACTTGTGTAGCTATATAAACCTTGGGATAGACCCAGGAGAAATAAGAAACATAGTTCTTCTGCACCCATATCTTCAGAGCTCAGGAATATTCCTCTTTCCTTGCTCTACTATTTCTGTTTGCATTATTGCTCTATTGCTTGGTGAGTCTCCCACCTAAGCACTTGTTCTTCTTGTCCCTGTGCCATTGGGATACCCTGCATTTCCAATAGGTTATGGGCCCCACTTGATTGAAGTCTGTCACTCTGTATACATGATGCCTCCAATCTGGCGAGAGCAGTCTTTGCTTCTTGGACTATCCCTAATTATGTGGTTGCTATCTGAGGTTCTTCAAGCCTTTATTGCATCTCTTACCTGGGTAACCAGAGACTATGCCACCTGGGCTTCTAGTACTCATTGGATCTCTGTCCGATGGTCTAGAACATCTTTTTCACTCCACATTATTCGTCTTGTGGAACATAGACTAACTCTCTTTGTGGAATTGCATTTTGATGCACCACAGACAATTCAAGAGATTAGTACTATTGAATACCCATTTGGTTCTATGGAGATCCAAACATTAGAAGACTCTAGAGAAGATAACAATCTTCTTGTATTACCTGGTGTCCCACTTGCCATTCCCTGTCCCAACTCTTCCTGCACTTGCTTGGTAGAGTGTGGAGAAATCTGTCATCATCTGGAGATAGGAGTTGACTATCTCAGATGAGGTCAAAATGAGCCCTTTGAAATCCATCAGTGAAATCCTTTTATTACATTTCAATGTATCTGACTACCTCTGACTCCCACTTTTGGTTCACAATCTGATACAGATTGGATCATTGAGATCTTGGATATTGGGTTTGAAAATTTGCCTCCACATGATTTAGACTCTGGAGAGGATTTAATCTGCTCACCTGCATCTCCTTACTGTTACACCTCATCTCCACCTCCACTCCCACATTCTCCATCTTCTTTTAATCATGCAAGCTCAAGCTCTCATTGAGGCTCTCAATCCTCTCCCATACAAGTGAGAGGTTTACCTAGGTCTAGAGCATGTGGATTGAGCAACTCTCAATCTACAAGAGGTCACAGACATTCCCATCACTGGGAATCCAACTCAGGATTATCATCTCAAGATAGCCTGGTTCACTGAGAGGAGGACCTTTGGCCCTCTTTACTAGTACAGAATGAGGAGGAGAATTGAGCATTGAGGAGGAGAGGCTTACTGTCATATCCCAGAATTTCACCAAGTCAACTCCAACCACCTCCGATACTATTCAAGTCACCTCCAGTGACATTCCTCTGATATGTGTTCTCCAACCACTCTGTGTCCTCCATCTCTGTTCTTTCCATCTATCTGTATGTTATGTTATATTATTCTTTTGTGCCATCGTATCTCTATTTAGTTAGTCTCCATTCTATTGTGCAGTGTTCAGGGTAAGGCACACAGCTCTGGCTGTGCAATGAACCAGCACTGCACTGGTACTTCGCTACTTCCGCTTTTCCGATTAGTACTATACTCTTTTCAGACTTTCCTCCTCCATATATAAACTTGTGTACTCTGTCTTAGTATCTCAGTTCGAATATCACCTTAGTTCCCACTTCTCCTCTTTTTGCCATTGATCTCATCTTGGCATTCTCTCATCTGAGTCTTGATGACTCTCCTCTGACCCTCTGACCCTCTGGACCTCTAGTCCACCCTGTTCATAAATTAGTGACATCAAACTTGAGCAAGGGTGCACCACATAAGGTGAAGCCAACATTGCTCCGACCCCAGTACATCTCCAGTGTTCCAGAGTCATGTACCTGGGCCCCAGCGGAATCAGACTTAATAGTATATTCAAACTTGCACTTGTTTGAGTTCCTCCATCCATCTTTCCCTTCCTATCCCCACATTATTCAACAATTACCCATGGCTACTCACATCATGCAGAGTCACTCTCATTTTTGGAGAACCCAGGAACATGAAGCAGCTGCTCAGCCAGATCCATTTTCTTTCTTCGCCAGCTCACACCACACTCCAGAAGTCGTAAATCAATTCCGAAGCTTTTCTGCTTGTCAACCAATTCCCTCTATCTCTCACACATGCTCTCCACCACTTAGTGCATGCATTGAAGAAGTCTCCAAATGCGATGACAAAACAGAAAAAGCCTTTTCTGGTGGTTTCGACACACCGCCTCCACATCCATCTCTGGGCCACAGCAATGGCTCTGATGGTGACCCAGATGACAACAGTTCAGACTACTATGAACAAGATGACTTCAGACTATCTGGCAAGGGAAATGATGAGTTCTCTGGAGGCCCTCCCAGCCCCGGAGGCTACCCAGAAATGGCCCTGGAGATCAGGAGAGCGAAAAAGATGCCAACGACAACAACCCCCGAGATGTGTTTGCCAATCTGGCCAATGCCATCAGAGGGTTGTCGCGCTCTAACCACCACCCCAATAACTCTGGAAGCCAGTGCATGAAAGTTTGTGAATCAGACCAATTCAACAGTACAGAGCCACACAAGCTCCGGACTTTCCTTGTCCAGTGCGAACTCAATTTTCAGGACCGACCTAGGGCTTTCCAGACAGACTGTGCTAAAGTTACTTTCATGCAGTCCTACCTAAAGGGAATGGCTCTAGAATGGTTCAAGCCTGATCTCCTCAACACCAGAGATCCCATGTACTATCCAAACTGGATGGATAGTTACCAGGACTTTGTCCTTGAGTTGAAGAATAACTTTGGATCCCACGACCCTGTCGGAGACACCGAGCACCAGCTCGACAACCTCAGCATGAAAGACATGCAGTGTATTAACAAGTACATTGTAGAGTTTAACTGGATTGCTTCACAAGTACGAGGCTATGGAGAAGATGCACTTTGGCACCATTTCTATAATGGCCTCCCAGACTGGATCAAAGACGAAATCTCCCACGTCAGTAAGCTACCCACCCTCGCCAAACTCCAACATCTCACACAATCTATAGATGCGAGGTACTGGGAGAGAAAGTCTGAGGTCAATCACCAGCAGAAAAACTCTGGCAACCAGAAACTCATCTCTGATAGCAAGTCATCTAATAACAAGTCTGGCAGACCCAAGCAGAAGGATTCCAAAGGAAAATCAGCATCCACCACTCCCGCTTCAGGTATCCCTGGTACCTCCATCTCTCCCCTGAAACCCAACCTCTCCTTGAAGCTTGGTAAGGATGGTAAGCTAACCACTGCCAAATGAAAGTGACACTTCGACAACAAGTATGCATGTTCTGCAGTCAAGATGGACATGTCGCCAAGGACTACCCTTGGTCTATGTTCCGGGCAGCTAAAGTGCATGCCACAAAGCCAACTCCAGAAGCTAAACCAGAGGCCTCCACCAAGGCAAAAAAATAGAGCACGACCTTCAAAGCTCTGCACAGCCGGATGGTCATGTTGACACCATATGTGCACCCAAGGAGATCCATCTCAATGTGTCCACTCTTTCTGATCCTCGTTTGCTTTGGCCTGCCGACTTCAAGGCTCTGTTCAGTTCAGTCTTCAACTTTGCCCTAGAGAAGGTAACCTCCGAGCTGCAGCTACCCAACCCCCAGAACAGATCAATCTCTCCGAAGTTCCTCCGGAGTATCATGATTACTCGGACATGTTCAGTAAACAAAGGGCTGATACTCTAGCCCCTCATTGTGAGCACGACCTCAAGATTGATCTGGAGGAAGGTACCTCCTCTCCACTTGGCACCACCTACTTCCTCTCCCCTTCAGAGCTTGACTCCCTTCATGCCTTCCTTGATGAGCATCTATTTATCGGCTTCATTTGTCCCTCATCCTCTGCTCAGCTGCTCCGGTCCTCTTTGTCTGCAAGAAGGATGGCTCTCTCCGCCTTTGCGTCGACTTTCGAGGCCTTAACAAAATCACAAAGAAAGATCACTACCCACTTCCCTGCATTTCCGACCTCCTAGACACTCCAAGTCACACCAAGATCTATTCCAAGATTGATCTCCAGCATGCATACCATCTGATCCACATCACCAAAGGTAATGAATGGAAGACTGCCTTCCACACTCGGTATGGCTCTTATGAATGGCTTATCATGCCATTTGGTCTTATGAATGCCCCTGCACCATTCCAGCAGTTTGTGAATACTATCTTTGCTGATTTACTCAATGTTAGTGTGATTGTCTACCTCAATGATATTCTAATCTTCTCTGAAGACATGGCCTTCTATAAGGAGCATGTTAAGGAAGTTCTCCAACACCTTCAGAAGCATGGCTTATATGCCAAACCTGAAAAATGTGAGTTCCACACTGACTCTACCAAGTATCTTGGATACCGGATGTCCCCTGCCGGCCTTACCATGTCTCCAGACAAGATCCAGTCAATTCTTGACTGGCCCAAGCCTTGGAAGGTCAAAGATGTCCAGTCATTTTTAGGTTTCACCAACTTCTACTGGAGATTCATCCACAACCATTCCAATATTGTTATTCCTCTTACCCATCTCACCCGCAAAGGTGTTCCCTGGACTTTCACTGATGCCTGTCGTTCTGCCTTCAAAGCGCTGAAAACTGCTTTTACATCTGCTTCTATCCTCACCCATTGGACTCCTGACACTCCCATCATTGTTGAAACTGACGCCTCTGACTACACTATTGCTGGCATTTTTTCCATAACATGCCTGGACGCTAAAGTCCAGCCAGTGGCTTACTATTCCTGCATGATGACCGCCCTGGAGCTGAACTACGGCACCCACAACAAGGAGCACTTGGCTATTCATAAAGCCTTTCGGACTTGGTGCCATTACCTTGAAGGTTCTGGTACTCCGGTTGATGTGATTACCAATCACAAAAACCTGGAATATTTTTCCATGACTAAACTCCTGACCCAGTAGCAGGCCCACTGGTCGGAGTACCTTTCACAGTTCAACATGGTGGTCCAGTTTTGACCCAGCCATCTCAGTGAGAAACCTGATGCCCTCACTAGACGCTGGAACGTCTATTCCAAAAAGGGGGATAAGAACTACACTCATGTCAATCCCCACAACTTCTGACCAGTTTTCACTCAGAAACAACTCACTGTGTCCCTCTGAGCTACCTATCTAGCTTACCCGGTCCTCCGGGCTAGCACGCTCTTTGACCTCAAGAAACTCCACAGTGACATCCTCTCTGGTCTTCTCTCTGATCCCCTTGCTGCCATTCACTTGTCCCCATCAGATTCTACCTCTGAGTCCTGCTGGACCATCAACTCTAAAGGCTTTTTACATCTTGATAACTGCATTTATGTCCCTGACATCGATGACCTTTGCCTCTGAGTCCTCTAGTTCAAACACGACCATCCCATCTCCAGCCACTTCAGCCAAAACTGCACCCTCGAACTTATTTGTCGTGAATACACCTGGCCTGGCATCCGGACATTCGTCAAGGAGTATGTCTCCTCCTGCATGGCCTGCTCTCATGCAAAGGTTCCGAGACATAAGCCTTATGGGCTTCTTAAACAACTCCCCATTCCCGAGAAACCATGGAACTCCATCTCCATGGATTTCATTGAACAACTCCCTGACTCCTCCAGACATACTGCCATCCTCATCGTCATGGACCGACTGTCCAAACAATGCATATTCATCCCAACCAACGATAAGGTGACTTCTCCAGAGCTAGCAAAACTTTTCCTTCTTCATGTGTTTTCTAAACATGGAGTTCCCTCCCACATCACTTCCGACAGAGGCTCCGAGTTTGTCTCCCACTTCTTCCACTCTTTAGGCAAGGTGTTGGACATCAAACTTCACTTCACCTCCAGTTACCACCCAGAAGGTGACAGATAGACAGAACGAATGAATCAAACCCTTGAGCAGTACCTCCATATCTATCGTAACTACCAACAGGACAACTGGTCTGAACTCTTGCCCCTTGCGGAGTTTGCATACAATAATGCTCCAAACACTACCATGGGGATTTCACTGTTCTTTGCCAACAAAGGTTATCATCCCAACATCTCTGTCCATCCCGAATGTGATCTAACCTCTACCTGAGCCCAAGAGTACTTGGTAGACCTCGACTCCCTTCACCAATTCCTCCGTGAGGAAATTGCTGCAGCACAAAAGTGATACCAAGGACTGGCCGATGCCAAGTGAATTCCAGCTCCAAACTTCAAGGTTGGAGATCAGGTTTTCATCAAGGCTAAGTACTTCAATTCTACTCGACCCTCTAAAAAGCTCTCCGAGAAGAATTTAGATTCATATCCCATCATTGCTCAAGTCGGCTCCCTTTCCTTCACACTTCGACTCCCTGATTTCATGAAGTCCGTTCATCTGGTCTTCCATGTTTCCCAGCTAGAACCTGCGGTTCCAAATACAATCCCCAATCATGTCCAACCTCCCCCTCCTCTGGTGGAAGTTGATGGCGAACCTGAGTATGAGATCTCCAAGATTCTTGACTCCAAGATTGACCACAGGATGTTAAGTACGGGTCCATCGGGGACTGGGTAGCGAACTCCGGAGCGCCGGAGTTGGTCGGAGGGGGTAGGGACTTTGGCTTCACCTTATGTGGTGCGCCCTTGTCCAGTTCCGTTGTCCCTGATTTACAAGGGGAGCGGAGCGGAGGTACGGAGTGACCAGAGGTCAGAGGAGAGTCGTCAAGACTCAAGCGAGAGAACTCGTTGATGAGCTCAATGACGGAGGAGAGAGCAGAGGATGGAACTAAGTTGATATTCGAACTGAGGGGCTAAGACATATTACAGCGGGTTTATATACGGAGGTCAAAGTCTGAATGTAGTAAAGTCAGGGTCAGAGCGATGGAGGTAACAGAGTACCGCTGCTGTGCCAGTCAGTCGCACAGCCGGAGCTGTGCGCTTTACCCTGAGCACCG